>NIVC01002189.1:0-230924 GCA_002269645.1 Macrostomum lignano | reverse complement strand
ACGGTTGTCCAGCCCCAATGCTGAGTATCTGTGTGCACTGTGGACTGAGTGTCTGACGGTTGTCCAGCCCCCAATGCTGAGTATCTGTGTGCACTGTGGACTGACTGTCTGACGGTTGTCCAGCCCCAATGCTGAGTATCTGTGTGCACTGTGGACTGACTGTCTGACGGTTGTCCAGCCCAATGCTGAGCCTCTGTGTGCACTGTGGACTGAGTGTCTGACGGTTGTCCAGCCCATTGCTGAGCCTCTGTGTGCACTGTGGACTGAGTGTCTGACGGTTGTCCAGCCCCATTGCTGAGCCTCTATAAAGCTCAAATTGCAAGAGATCGGGCGGTTTTGCAACTGAATGATAATTAGTGTTTACGCATATTTGCTCTGTTGCTTGTTGCACCTGCTTGAGTTTTGATGCACCGAAACTCCAGTTAGGATGCTTGCTTCGTTATTTCGTTCGTCGCATGATAGAAGCGCGACTGTACCTATGCAGTCCGTCTGTGCCCACTGCACAGCGCCTAGCAACTAGTGCTTGATAGCAAAGCTTTGTTAGACTTGTGGATATTTTTAAACCAGTATAGTACAAGAAAAAGTGACAAAAAAGCTCCCGGTACCTTGCAGAGTGGGAATCGGCACGCAGTGGAACATGGAATGGCACTGGAGAAACAAGGCCCGCATCTCGATGGCCCTGCGCAGCACCTGGCTGCTGAACATGGCCGGCTCTTGGATTTTCTGAAATTAAAAAAGCACACAGGTTGATCAGTTTAACCCAAGCGTGCCGGCATGCTACGGCATTCGCTCACCTGTCTGACGCAGTCAATGCACGGCACCTCGTACACGTAGGAGACCCCGCGAACGCCTCGGCGATGAGGCCTTCAAACACTTCGTGTATCAGCATCAGCATGTTCTCGGGAGATGAGCCCTGCACCTTCACTATCACTGTGCGTTCCCTGTGAAATGAAAAACGGGCGATGAGGGAAAATATTTTTGATAATTTTCTCTCGCAACAAAAAGGCAGCAGGCTGGTATTGGGCACCCAGACGCACCCCTTCTTGACCATGAGGGCCGGTGGTCGCCCTTGCACAGCAGGGATCCCGCTGCCAGATCACCAGGTCGTCGGAGAACTGGCACAATCGCACCTGGGCCCTGTTGAACAGACCAGCCGGCAGGTAGTCGAAGGTGTACTTCATCTTGGCCTCCTGGATGTCGCCGAGCGCGGTGACGTCGTCCCAATCGAACTGGGGCTTCTTCTGCGGCAGAAGGCAGGGCACAACGCTGACACCGGAGTCGGTGAGCGGGAAAGTCAAGTCGAAAGTCTCCGTCAGGGTGAGGAGCCAATCGTGGAGCTGGGCCGGGTAGTCCTTCCAGATAGTGTGGATGTCTTCGTGCTTGAACCGGCCCTCCTGCGGGTTGGTGTAGGTGTAGGTGTAGGTTGGATCCCCGTACCCGGCCAGGCATTGACGCGCTTGTATGTCCTCATTGCTGTAGCCTAGAGGTTAGAGCGTCGGACTCGCAACTAGAAGGTTGGGGTTCGATTCCCGATCCCATTGGAACAATTTGTGTCCTTGAGCAAGACACTTTTACTCTGCATTGCTTCAGTTCACCCAACTGTAAAATGGGTGCCAGCATTACATAAGGTGTGTGCGGCAACCCCTCAGTCCTTTGACTGACAACCGTATGCAGCTTTCAGATGCGCCGCGCAATAGCTGCGGCTGAGCTGTCGTTGCACATCTGGCCCAATTGGGCCAGCTCATTTCTCGCCTGTAGTGGGAAGATGTTACCAAAGGCGAAACGCACTTTTCTCCACTGATATTCCAATACTGTTTGAATAAGGGAGAGAATTGGAGAATTCGCTTGAGTGGCGCTTTTCGCGTCAATTCAAACGCAGTCTTCTGAGTTCAGAAATCCGGAGAACGATATGACAGGAGAAAGGGGCTTGGGGAGAAGGGCGCCGCTTCCTTGAGTCTAACCTGGAATCAACATCAGGCCAGCTGCTTGAAATTCCAAAACCAAAGCGCTTACGCGGACTAAAAAGGCAGGGAGGGCACGGATGAGGGAAGTGAAATGAGAGGAGAAAGTCCGGAGGTTTGTTTGACATCCAGTTGGGGAGCCCGCGCTGCTCCCTGTTCCACGGTCGCCGCTCCCAGACTCAATTTCCTCTATGCTGAACAGGTGCCTCAAGACCGCCCCAACTTATAGAAGTTCGATCCCATGAACAAAATGCTTTTCGTGAAATTCACAGTATTTACGTACACGCCCGACCATCAGACAATCAGGGCCGCTGTGCATCCTGAGTGAGTGTCAACAGCTACTCGACTTTGTGCTCAATGGTCAACAGCTACTCGGTTTTGTGCTCAATGGTCAACAGCTACTCGGTTTTGTGCTCAATGGTCAACAGCTACTCGACTTTGTGCTCAATGGTCAACAGCTACTCGTTTTGTGCTCAATGGTCAACAGCTACTCGACTTTGTGCTCAATGGTCAACAGCTACTCGACTTTGTGCTCAATGGTCAACAGCTACTCGGTTTTGTGCTCAATGGTCAACAGCTACTCGACTTTGTGCTCAATGGTCAACAGCTACTTTGTGCTCAATGGTCAACAGCTACTCTTTGTGCTCAATGGTCAACAGCTACTCGACTTTGTGCTCAATGGACAACAGCTACTCGGTTTTGTGCTCAATGGTCAACAGCTACTCGACTTTGTGCTCAATGGACAACAGCTACTCGGATTTTGTGCTCAAGGCTCAACAGCTACTCGGTTTTGTGCTCAATGGTCAACAGCTACTCGACTTTGTGCTCAAGGCTCAACAGCTACTCGACTTTGTGCTCAATGGTCAACAGCTACTCGGTTTTGTGCTCAGTGGCCAACGACTACTCTTTCCCTTGATTTGTGGCAGGCCTCATCTTCCCCCCCCCCACCCCATTGAAGATACGCGCACCAGCCTACCTTGATCACGTGATTGTGCACGGTGACAACGCAAGCCATCACGTCCACCAGCCACTGCGGATTGATGATGACAATGTCGTACAGCAAGTCAGAGTCGAAGTGCTGCAGACTGCCCATGTCGTGAAGAAACTGCACAGCTTGCGGCACCTGCCGGAATTGGAAGAATTAATCCCGCTATCAATCCCACTGTTAATCCTGCTGTTAATCCTGCTGTTAATACCGCTGTTAATCCTGCTGCTAACCCTGCTGTAAATCCGCTATCAATCCCACTGTTAATCCGCAGTTAATCCCACTGTTAATCCCGCAGTTAATCCCGCAGTTAATCCTGCTGTTAAATCCCGCTGTTAATCCTGCTGTTCATCCTACTGCTAATCCTACTGTTAAGCCCGCTGTTAATCCTACTGTTAATCGCACAGTTAGTCCTGCTCTTAATCCTGCTGTTAATCCTACTGTTAATCCCGCTGTTAATCTTGCTACTAATCTTGCTGTTAATCCTGCTGCTAATCCTGCTGTTAATCCTGCTGCTAATCCTGCTGTTAATCCTGCTGCTAATCCTGCTGTTAATCCTACTGTTAATCCCATAGTTAGTCCTGCTGTTAATCCTGCTGTTAATCCTGCTGTTAATCCTGCTGTTAATCCTACTGTTAATCCCATAGTTAGTCCTGCTGCTAACCCTGCTGTTAATCCTGCTGCTAATCCGGCTGTTAATCCTGCTGTTAATCCTGCTGTTAATCTTGCTGCTAACCCTGCTGTTAATCCTGCTGTTAATCCTGCTGTTAATCCTGCTGTTAATCTTGCTGCTAACCCTGCTGTTAATCCTGCTGTTAATCCTGCTGTTAATCCTGCTGTTAATCCTGCTGCTAATTCCGCAGTTCAAGCAAGCATAAAATTGCACCTCTTCGCCGTAAATTCCAGTCTTCTTGCCAAGCTGCATCACTTCGCTCCACTTGAGCAGACTGTTCGAGCTCCGGTTGCTGAAGGATGAAAAATGTGTGCTTTTCATTCCGAGGACATGACGGTCAGAAATAGCACTCGCCAATTAGCCACTTACCTGATAATCGCCTTCTCAAAGTTAAGCCAAGCCTCTGGCACGTGCTCGCCAATGTATGGCTGGCTCAGTGTTGTCTCCAGAATCTGCTTGAGCAGCTGCTCAACTCCCTGTTAATAATCGGATTAAGTTCGCGAATTTGAAATAATCGAATTTCGCGTATTTTGTCCACAACTATCTAATTGCCCGAGGTCAGTTTTCGTTCGCCGACTCTCGAAAGACTTTGAACTCCTGAGCTATCGCTCTGGGGCGTCTGTCTGGGCCTGTCCGCTCCCCTGCCCTCCGGCGGACCCCGCGATTGCCCCCCCGAAACCCGAGCGGCACATTTGCAATTCCGCCGCGCAAATATTTGCCTTCATCAAAGAGCCGATTACAATCTCGCTGCCTCCAGGGATTCAGAGGAGAGTTTCTCTCTCTTTCTCTCTCTCTCTCTCTCTCTCTCTCTCTCTGAGTCGGTCCGGCTCAAATCTTCATCGCCAGCTCCAGTTTTATCCTCACAACGACTGTCTGGGACGTAGCGAGAAAGTAGGAATTACTGACGGAGATCTGGCGCCCGCGACTCGACTCGTCGTTTGAGCGTTTTTACTCGAGTCTGCGCCGATGTTTTATTCATGAGGGGACAATCGGGGACACTTTGACGGAATTCGCGGCCCAGCTGGCTTGAGCGACTGTCCTTCGCCGCGCCGCGTGTGATGAGAGCGGGGAGGGCCCCCCATCAGTCGCTCAGACAGAAAAAGAAAAATTTGATGGGTTGGCCACGACTGCGATAGTGCGGCCGGGCCGAAGGTACAACTGAGTGCAAATATAGTCTCCGGGCTGCCTGCTTAGTGGCAACTTTATTGATGTCACGGTGGAAGCTCTTCATTCACTTTCCTCTCTCTCCCTCTCCTTCCCTCTCCTCTCCCCCTCTCCCCGTCTCCCTCCCGGTCATCCTCACTCTTCCCCTTTTTCCCGCTCTCCTCCCAATCGGACTCTTAGTTTTCGATTGTTTTCGATACATATCGGAGATTGACCGAGTTGCACCCGGCCCAGTTAGACGCGAATTCAAGCGCTCAGCAACCGCGTACAATCCAAGCTAGAGGTCTGCTTGCAGTAGAAGTTTATTGCGCTTGAAACTTTCTTTCTTTCCTCAAATGTCATTTTGTCGTGTCTTTTTTTCAGACATTTTTTCAGCGGATTTTCAATGTTGGAAATGAATGTGAGAATATCTTAAGTCCTGTTCACCTGTGAGCAGAAACTGAGAACTGGATGCACAGCAGCTTGGCTGAAGTAAACCAGATTGATGTTTTTAATAATACGCAACTTGGGGGGGGGGTTGGCTCTCGTGCTAAAGTTAAATTTAGACTCTGCTCGAGGAGGCCGATTTGGCTTTTTTCTAGGCCAGAAGAAGCAGGCAGAAGCTGTTGAAGGCAGAGCTGATCGCTCAATATTGCTACAATCTTGGCCTGTCTGCTTCTTTTAGCCAGTCCAAGCAAGCAGGGAGCAATCAGCAGCCTCCTCAGGCATTTGATGGCCTCTCTCAGCCGCTTTGAACCCACTAAAGTATCCATGCACTGCCCCTAATCTCTCTCATTACTGTCTGATCCATCTATTCCATCTGGTCTCTCTCTAATCCACCTAATCTCGTTACAATCCACCGAATCTCTCTCTAATTCATCCATCTAATCTCTCTTTAATCCATCTAATCTCGTTCTAATCCGCCGAATCTCTCTCTAATCCACCGAATCTCTCTATCTCTCATCCGTCTAATCTTTCTCGAATTCGCCGAATCTCTCTCTCTATCTCTCTCTAATCCATCTGATCTCGTTCTAATCGGCCGAATCTCTCTATCTCTCATCCATATAATCTCTCTCTAATCCATCTAATCTCTCTCATTATTTTCTCATCTATCCAATCCATCTAACCCCGCTCTAATCTATCTAATCTCTCTCTTATTTATCTAATCTCTCCCTAATCCACCTAATCTCTCTCTAATCCATATAATCTCTCTCTAATCCATATAATCTCTTAGATCCACTTACCAGAGCAATCTCTCTCTAATCCTAATCTCTCTGATAACGTCACTGACACTACTGACTGGCGTACGCTCGTAAACTCCAGTAGACTGCAGCCTCCTGATGAGGGAAAATGTAAACTGGAATTCGCGGAATTGGATTTGTAAAATAATGCTTCTTGTCTTGCCTGCAATTTAATTAATTGCGAAACCTGCTTCCGCTGATTAAACGGCTGTAGAGTATGGAGAGGATCAGCAGATTTCTCAACAAATTTCTCGCGCAACTCTCATAATAAATCCCATTGAAAATGAACCCATATTTCAAATTTGTTGAAGCTGTCAATTCTGTGAAAGTCGACTCCGGAGCTCTGCATCAATTTTTGTTTTTTTTTGCTTTTCAACACGGTTTGAAGGCAGCCGATCGTTTTTATTATTGCTTTTGTTTTGCTAAGCTAGAAAGTTTGAAAGTACTGAAAAGATTCCAGTTTTTTACAAGAAAACATCCAATGTTGGAATCCTACAGAGTAAAGGCAGGTTGGGCCATAGACAGCGCGCAAGTTTGGATGTCCGATTTCGGGCTGGCTGGATTTCTCTCTATCAGAAATTTGCCATAAATTTTACATCAGCAATGACAACAGCCATACTTGCTTTATCTGCAAATTGGAAAGTCCAAAAAGGCAAAATATTGTCAATTTGAGGCTAAAATCAGATAAATTCATACCTATATTCAATTCATTTAGCTGATGTGCTTTGCGGAATATCACCAAATTATTCTCGTGAAATATTGGTGAATACCGGCTGGCGCTAGCATTTCTAAACAGACCTCCTCTCGACTCGCAAATCAAATAGCACGATCACACGCCTTGCAGTGGCCTTCAATCAGAGATGATGCATTAGCCCGATACCCCTCCCTGCAGGCTCTCAAGTTGCGCCTCGGGTAACCAGATCCCGGTTCCCAGATTCCGGATCCTCGGAGTTCACGCAAATTCCACATCTGTCTTAGAGTCTCCCTGAGAGCGACAAAGAAAATCTAAATGGGATTGCAGATTCGCTCAGCCCTTGAAACGCGGAATGATATGAGGAAATTCGCATCCCCGATGCCTCCTTAATCTTCCATCCTAAGCGGATGGAGGCTGCGACTTCAAAGAGCCCAAAAGGCGACTCCCGCCCGCTAGTGCAGTGCTGGGTTAATCCGCGTTATTAGCGGGAGTGGAGCCGCGGGCCGGCACTCCCCCCCCCCCCCCTGCTGCGCCGTGAGAGTCGATGAGGAGCGGCCGCCAAGCAGGCAATCAATCAATCAATCAATCAAGTGCTTTTAATACAATGAGAAACCGGAGCGGAGCAGGGCGCAGGTCAGACACGAACTATTTTTACATTCTCAGAGAAAGGGTATCGAAGACTGAATTTAAAAAATCAATAGAAAGAAGTTTCAGGTAAGCCGAAGGTGAAAGCAAAACACTATTCTGTGCAATGCACCTGTTGCTTTACAGTATCAGGTTGTCAATCACTTTCAACCCCGCGTCGCTTCAAAAATTCTTCTACGCGTAAAAAAGCACTTGGCATATACAGTACATTCTGACCTCCCAGTACAGTACATTCTGACCTCCCAGTACAGTACATTCTGACCTCCCAGTACAGGACAATCTGACCTCCCAGTACAGGACAATCTGACCTCCCAGTACAGGACAATCTGACCTACCAGTACAGGACAATCTGACCTCCCAGTACAGTACATTCTGACCTCCTAGTACAGTACATTCTGACCTCCCAGTACAGGACAATCTGACCTCCCAGTACAGGACAATCTAACCTCCCAGTACAGGACAATCTGACCTCCCAGTACAGGACAATCTGACCTCCCAGTACAGGACAATCTGACCTCCCAGTACAGGACAATCTGACCTCCCAGTACAGGACAATCTGACCTCCCAGTACAGGACAATCTAACCTCCCAGTATAGGACAATCTGACCTCCCAGTACTGGACAATCTGACCTCCCAGTACAGGACAATCTAACTTCCCACACGACGCTCTGACTTTTACCGGACTCGCAGACCTTCTCAGTGAATTCACAGGCTTTTTAGTAGTTCTCACTGGACCATCTGAAGCATTCAGTTTCCCTCACGCCTCACCTCTCCGCTCGCTGAGCTGACTGAGAAGAATCCCACAATTCCGGGATATTTATCCTTGAGATCCTGCACTGGCATGTCGAACTTCGCCACCTTGTCGCAGTGAGTCCCCACAACAAAGATTGGCACGCCGGGAGCGTGGCAGGAGATGCTGTTCATCCAGAAGTCCAGGCCAGCGTGCTCGAAGCCCAGCCGCATGTTCCACACCAGCAGGTACACGGCGCGGGCGGTCAGGAAGAACTGGTGCGTGTTGTAGTACAGCGTCTGGCCGGCGAAGTCCCACACGCTGAAGGTGACGGACTGGCCTGACCTGTTGATTGTCCATGTGCTGATGTCAATGCCATCCGTGATGGCCTCCAGGCGAATTTGCGGCGCCTTGAAGTCCGGCGACATCAGGGCTCGCATGAGACTGACGGGGATCGGGGATGGGGCGGGAGCTTATGATCCTTGAGCACCGACTCTGATTCAGGAGGTTTGAAGCAGTAAAGTGACGATTTGACTCAGGAGGTTTGAAGCAGTGAAGTGACGATTTGACTCTGGAGGTTTGAAGCAGTAAAGTGACGATTTGACTCTGGAGGTTTAAAGCAGTAAAGTGACGATTTGACTCTGGAGGTTTGAAGCAGTAAAGTGACGATTTGACTCTGGGGGTTTGAAGCAGTAAAGTGACGATTTGACTCTGGGGGTTTGAAGTAGTGAAGTGACGATTTGACTGTGGGGGTTTGAAGCAGTAAAGTGACGATTTGACTCTGGGGGTTTGAAGCAGTAAAGTGACGATTTGACTGTGGGGGTTTGAAGCAGTAAAGTGACAATTTGACTCTGGAGGTTTGAAGTACGAGCTAGTAAAGTGACGATTTGACTGTGGGGGTTTGAAGTAGTGAAGTGACGATTTGACTCTGGGGGTTTGAAGTAGTGAAGTGACGATTTGACTCTGGGGGTTTGAAGCAGTGAAGTGACGCTTTGACACTGACTTGAAGAACTTAAGTGACGCTTTGGCTCCAATTTGGGCATGAAACGTGAGGCTCTGACTGTCGCGTGAAGTTACTCGTACAAGCTTCAATAGACGGCAGTGCATTAGTCACAATTCATCAATTCATCAATGAACAATGGATGTAACAATAGATTCCATTTCCAAAGCCGATTTATTAGTTTCTATTTTTAGAGACACTGAAACTTTCAATCCACTGCAAAGTGAAATGAGTAGCCGTTTAGGCCAGTCTCACCTCGTCTTCCCAGCGCCGCCCAGGCCGACAAACATGAGCTTGGTGCGGTAGCAGGCGACGCTGCCGCTGGCCAGTCGGCGAAGGTAGGCGATGGTGGCCATCATGCCCTGCGCCAGGATCTCCTGGGGCGGCGTCTTCAGGTTCTCGCAACCCTGCATCGACAGCACTGAGGTTCGGGTACGTAGCGGGGAGTGCAGGTTTGCGATGTGGCTTGCCGCTTGTGTCTGCCTGACATCTATATCGTATCTATCTTATTCTATCTCATCTTTTCTACGTCTGTCCGGGGTCCAGGATGAATGCATTTATATCCTGTTTATTTGGCTTCAATTATACTTTATCTGCATCGCATTTATCTGCCAATGCACAACACGCCTGTAAGTCCAGCCTTGAAAAGACTGGAAAAAACAATCAGACATGGCTTTTGAAATTGCAACTAGCTTGGCGCTGCTGCAGAAGCCAGATGCTCTGTGAAATCCTCATCTGCACTGTTTGCATTTATCCGCTTCCCCCAGCACGCGATGTTATTTTATTGTTGCCGAGACGGCCCCGCCTCACTGCGCATCTCCCCGTCCATCTCTACTGTCGAAAGAGTGCATGACAACGCAGGCTCCTCAGCCACCATACCTTTTAGTTCCGGCAGGTTGCCCTGGACGCTCTCCAGGTAGAGATTGTTGTCCAGTACGAGGGTCCGGAGCTGCTTGAGGGCCGAGATCTCCTGCGGCACCCGCCGGATGCCCTGGTTGCTGAGCACCAGCGACTCCAAGCTGCGGCAGCCCAGCAGTTCTATAGGGAACTCGGCCTCACTCGGCCCGCCGCCGTCCTCAACGCACAGACGAGGCACCACGGCGAACAGCTCGGCTAGGAAGTTCTGCAGCTCCTGCGCCTGCAGGATTTTATCATTGTTAACGTCGTGTCGGGCGAACAGCTCCTCGCCGATGCCTTTCAGCGCCTTCTGCACCGCGAAGCCGTGGTTGCGGTACTCGGACCAGGCCTTGTAGGACATGATCAGCCCGGCGCCCAGGCCGCCGCCCCCGCCGCCCGGCTGCGCTGTGCCTGGCTGATCCGCCGGGCCCGCGGAGCCTCTCCGGAGCTGCCCTCGCCGCCGCCCTCGCCGCCACCATCGCTGCCGCCGCCGCCGCCGCCGCCGCCACCGCCGCCGCCGCGACCGCCGCGACTTTTAGACATCTTGGGCAGCGGGACGCCGGACAAGTTGAGCTGCTTGAGCTTCTTTAGCCGGCCGAATCCGGCTGGAAGGCGCCGGATCAGCGTCTCCTTTAGCAGGAGGTTCGTAAGCGCCGACATGCGGCCAATCTCCTCCGGCAAGCGGTTCAGCTGCGTCCCGCTGGCGTCCAGCAGCGAAAGCGAAGGCAGGTCGCAGACGAAGGTGGGCAGGTAGCTAATGGGATTGTAGCTCAAGTTGAGAAACTTTAAACGCTTCAGCCTGCTCAGGCTGGGGTCCAGCTTAGTGATGAAGTTTTCGTGCAACTGCAGATTGATGAGGCCCTCGGACATCTGGCTGAGCCAGCCGGTGTCGCGCATCTTGCACCGCGACAGCTCCAAGTTGGTGAGGTTGGCCGCCGAGAGCAAAGCGGCGTTGGGGAACGGCTGCGGCAGCACCTGGTTCTTGGCGCGAATGTTGCGAAGGCAGTCCACGTGGCGGCCAAGGTCGTCTTGCGTCAGGACGGTCTTGGCCGCCGTGTGCGAGTCGCAGAGGTCGCGGCTGTGCGAATGTAGCATCTGGGCGATGCGCAGCCCGTTGCCGCTGGCGGATTCCGGACGAGCGTCCTAGAGGGGTTTTTCCACGGGCTTGCCACGGTTAATCCATAAGCTTTGATGGGATTTTATCGTTAGAAACGTAGGTATGGTTGGTTAAATTTTGGTTAGATATGCAGCAACTCTGCCTACATATCCATAATTTTTGTCTCTTTCCTAAAGTATTGCAGTGTCATAGTCTCGCTTCATAGTATCGCTTATAGTGTAATGGTGTGTCAGTCATAGCGTCTTCGTTCCTGTCATCTTCTCTGTCTGCTGCAGTGTATTTCTTCGGGTCTTAACTCAAGGAATTACGATTTTTTGTATTTCCTTCAGCGATAAAACAATGTATAACACAACATTACTTTTAGACGTCATTTTGTCCCCTGAGGAAGGAACGCGCTGCATAATATGCAACTTTCGACTGCTGGCAAGCAGTGCGTCTGACATTGGAGACCGCAACCAACGGGATTAGTCATAACCCTTCATACCCTTCATACTCTTCATAATGCATTGCTACACTCGTATCTGCCCACAATAGCATCTCAGCCCCCGCGAATCACTTCCCCTATACAGGTGCACCTGCCACTTACCGCCCTGCCAGATCTGACCCTAGCAACCGGTCCAGTTTTGGCGCATAGGCTGCTCTCCTTGTAGCCGTCCTGTTCCAGCATCCGCTTCAGCAGCAGCTGATCTCTGTAGCTGCGCAGCACCGGCCAGATTCCCTGCGTGATCTGCGGGCAGGGGCATCAGTCCAGCTAAGTCTTGGGGATTAAGAGAGGCCGGTGCCAGCACTGCTTACCTGATTGACGCCCAGTTCGCTGTCGATTCCAGGCAGGTAAGCCAAGTCTGCCTTGGACAGAAAGGACTGCAAATTGGGCGCATTAACAGGTGTGTAAATAAACAAATACACACATTTATGCCAGTCGCTAGACACAGCAGAGAAAGCAAATTAAGAGTCTCACGGTGAATCGAAGCAGCATTCCAATCAGATAGATGAGGTTGGTATCGTAGTGCTTCACTACATATCGATACTCGTCCTCGGACAGCTCCACTCCCTGCTTGTCCAGCAGGTGCATGTCGCTCGTGTTGGCACCTGTTGCGTTCATTGAGAGCGAATTCGGCGATAGAAAATGGGAACTAAGAAGCAATTTGGGAGCAAAAAGAAACAAAAAAGCAAGCCGCGCATTCAATCGATTATCGAAGAGCCAAAATTCCGGAGCAACTGGCCAGGCAAATATTGAATAATCAGGCAATCAGACAGTCCTGCCGGAAAGCCCGGCCTAGGCACAAGTGCGTTCCGGGGACCGGGGACAGACACTCCCGCCTCCCTGCTGCAGTTCGCAAAGAGAGAGCGACATAAACACTGGGAAAAACAGGCAGCGGAAAAGTTTACCCGAAAGTCAATCAGACAACGGATTAGCGGCAGGCCTTGCTTTTAGCCAAGCGGACTCCGGCTCGGGCAACCGGCCGCCCAGGGCATCAATGCAATCCAGGCCATTAGCCTCAGCTTGTCATGCGAATCAAAACGAGAAGCGATGGGATTATAGAAATTCCCCAAGCGAGCCGGAGCCACATGAGGCGGGAGAAGCATCTGCCGTATAGCTTGATATTGACGTCACAGCGCGAGACATCAGCGGGAGCTCAAGCACTCCAATCCCCAAATGGAGCACTGTTGAGCACTGTAGCACAAGTTTAAACCGACAACTATGAGGCATCTTACGTCTCAAATAGCAGTCAGCGCGCTTTGAGGACCTGAAGTCAACCATCATATCTCTCTTTTTTTACCATATGAGCCGTTTAAGTCTATGGCCCACCCGCCTTTAATCTGCACGAACTCGCGCCCGAATATGAATTATGGCCACATTCATTAATCTACCGCTCGCCTAGCCGGAAATCAAAGGGCAAAGGAGGTTTATTATGGGCAGACTTCTCGAGCAGCCGCAGCCGCAGCCGCAGCCGCAGCAACCGCAGAAGCGCCAGTCGACCAGCAGTCGCCAGCCCGTTCCAGCGGCAAAGCAGTCGAACAATGTGGGCTCGGAAGCGAACCGGCTCGACTCAGTCAACACTTTCTCGGTGCCCGAGAAGTTGCTCCGCTTCGCGGCGACAATCCCTCAGGCGCCACCGTCCCGGCTGGCTTCTGCGCCGCCGCCGCCGCTGCAGCTGCTTCCAGCCGGCGGTTTCATGTGCGAGTACCGCAACGGCGCCGCCGATGTGCGCGAGTTCTTCGCCCACCTCGGCTGGCCGCAGCTGCTGCCGAGGCCCAGCGAGAAAATGTGCGGCGGCGGCAGCGGCAGCAGCGTAGCCAAAAGCGTCGGTACCTGTGGCCCAGCCAACCGGCAGTGGAGCTGTGTCTGCGTGCAGTCCGCCCTCGCGGCCATGCCCGACTTCGCTTTCTTCTGGGGCAACCTGTCGTCCAGCACATATGCCCTGTGCATGGCGGCCAGCCAGCAGCGCCACAGGCCGATGGTGATGAACCGAATACCCTGGGTGACGTTGATCAGCAACAAGAGCCAACTGGCCGTCACCTGCATGGCGCACAAGCACTCCAGCACCAGCCTCTGCCTGCAGAGCCATATACCGGCTACATTCATCGTTGATCGAGACACAGACCGGAGCTCTCTGCCGGCGCTGGCCCGGCGCCTCCTGGCCATGCACCCGGTGTGGATAGTGAAGCCGCACAACTTTGCAAAGGGCGAAGGAATTCAGTTGGCATTTCGCGAGGACGGCGAGGCAGCGATGCTGCGCAGCCTGTCCAGCGACCGCTGGGGCATCGGCAAGGTGGTGCAGTGCTACATGACCGACCCCATGCTGCTCAGCGGCAAGAAGTTCGACTTGCGCGTCTTCCTACTCCTAGTAACCACCGGCTCGGGGCTGCTGGCGTTCTACCACACCGGCTACGTGCGGCTGGCGCTGAATGACTTTCTGGTCTGCGACAAGCAGCGCCTAGACACGCACCTCACCAACCAGGCAGTGCAGGCCAAACAGTCTGGTTACGAGGCTAACAAGGAGGACACCATCTGGACGGTGCAGCAGATGAACAGCTACCTCAACCAGCTGCCGAGCAGCGAATTCGGCAACGACTGGACGATCAGGGAGCTGCATCCGAAGGTCAAGTTGCTCGTGGCCGCCCTGGTTGAGGCGCTGGCGCAGCGGGTGCAGAAGGACCGGCGCAACAGCAGCGGCAAGCAGCAGCAGCAGCAGCAGCAGCAGCAGCAGCAGCAGCAGCAGCAGTGGGAGCGGCACCCGTGCCGGAACACGTTCAGCCTGCTGGGCCTGGACGTGCTGGTGGACTCGGCCGGCAAGCCCTGGCTGATCGAGGCCAACGCGGATCCCGCGCTCAGCCGGCAAACCCGGACACTGGAGCGGCTGCTGCCGACCATCACGGCGGAAGCATTCGGTCTGGCCATGGAGATCATCTACAAGTGCCACGGTGCCGACCCGCAGGCACCGGCACCGGCAGCCGAAGATTTGGCCTTCCTGCAGAACTTCCAGCACATTGGTTTCTACCCAGTGACAGAGAAATGAATGCCGGTCTCGCAGTGCTGCTGCTCAGCTCTGCTCGCTTTCAGTTCATAAAAGACGCGCGTCGCCAGTCCCTCCCTGGCCGGTGCCTCCTCATTTTAAGCGCCTCAACCTCGCGATGAGGCGTTTGGTTTTTTGTTGCAGATTTACAAGATAAGGCAGGTGTGAAAGTAAAAAAGTGAAGCAGTTCTTGTCTCGGAAATCTTCAGCATCTTTAATGCGTTTTAAATTTTGCTTAGCGCTGTTCGTAGTTGCCTTAAAAAATGGAAAAAATCTCCTAATAGAGACACAGCTGCGCCCGCTGCCTTGAACGGGAACAATTACACAGTAGATTGGCCGTTTGGTCAATTACTTCTAGCTGGCAAAATAAGTACAATAAAAGTAAAATCAATTTTTGCACACACACCTGCACCTGCTGCCTTGAACGAGAATAATTACACAGTAGATTGGCCGTTTGGTCAATTACTTCTAGCTGGCAAAATAAGTACAATAAAAGTAAAAGCAATTTTTAGGAGGTTTTTGGCATCATGGCGCAACGCTTCTTTCGACATCATCCCACAAGCAGTGCTGGGCGACTCTTGACTCCTGAATACAACATACAAGCACGTAGGTGTACAGCGTGTACGCTCTCTGTGCCTTGGAGGTTTGGCTCTCATGGGTGTGATCGCACGACAGCCCCAATTGAATGTGACGCGGTTACCACTGAGCTGCTCTGCCCTTTTAATTATCCAGCAAGCAAGGTGGCAACGCAATTAGATAACAACTTACTCCACTGCAGACCGCGACACAAAAAGTGCAACCGCTGATCTTTCGGCGACTGCATCTTTATCCTGGGCGCGATGAAGATGTCCTCGGACTTGAGCGTACCCGGCAGCACGACAAAGTAGCCGGCATTCCTGGCCGGGTTCCACTTGACGGTCAGGCCGGCGGTCAGGGAGTAGGGCGAGTTCACGCTGGAGGTGCAGCGTCTCGACTGCTTGTGCCGGATGGGCAGCGGAGTGTACTGGCTCTGAAGTGGTGGGAGAGAGAGTTGCGCCAGGCCAGGTCAGCGCTGGGTTCAGGCAGATGTCAGCAGTCTCTCTTCACCAACCAGAGCTGAATTAGCATTCAAGTCAGGCGTCGGGACTGCGGCTTAAGCCTCGTCAAAGTCCGTCCGACAGTTGAATTTATTTTTCGCTATCAAACCTTGCCTACGCGGCATTCTACATTGAATTCTAATACTTCGCTACAGAAGTCTTGCCATAATATTGACTGAGAGCTCCTTGGCATACCCACCTGCTGATTAGGCGCATAGGTGAACACCGACGATTCGACGAAGCTTATTTAAAAAATATAATTTCTAATTTCAAACTACAGAAACTTCGCCAATGTCTTGCCAGGTGCAAAAAGCGTGAAAATTAATCAAGCAAGACTCACGTCCAGGTATTGAAAGTTTCCAAACGGCACGGGCAGATATGTGGGGTAAGCCGACAGATAGTCGTACCACTGATCGAAGCCCTTCAGTTGTTCTGCGGAATTTTGGCATTGACCTTTAGACTTAAAGTACATCCAAGACTTAAGCAATGCTATCAGCTGAACGAGAAGTGTTTTATCTGCTCACTCTTGTCAACTACGGCGTTGATCTCCTCCGGGTAAAAGCCCAACGGCCGGATGTCGTCAGAGTCGACAGCGAACAGCCTGCCGTGCTGCAGATCCTCCGGCGGCGCCACCTCCAGAAGGCCGTCGCGGATGCTGGTGACGACGCCCGGCAACCAGGTCTGACCGACTCCGGTGCGGAACAGCAGCAGCATGCCGGGATGGAAGTGCAAGGTGGAAACGTGCTGCGGACAGTGTAGAAACAATCACGAATTTAGAGTGCCCAGTTCGTTATGCGTACTTTTATTTTTGCTGGGCCCAGCTCGAGAGCATCATAAAGGTTACTTCACTAAATTTCTTTGCGCAATAGGTAACACATTTTATCCAGTGCAATATGCCCGAACATAAAAAGTTGACGCCACTACAAACAAGATATGAAAATGCGAACGACGTGAATCAACTAATTTGACTGGAGCGTAGAACCCGTATGGTACAAAGATGCATTCTGTCATTTTTTGAATTCGTCCTAGAGGCTTGAAAAATGAAATAAAATTACCGCAAACTGCGGACAGCCCAGAATGGCCAGGTTCCGACTTTCGGATGAAGGCTCTTGCTCCTCGAGCGGGTAGCGAGCTCGCACAAAAGCGTACAGCTGATCCGTTATGGGAGCTCGCAGCAAAACTTCGCTGTTGATTGAAACTTCCAGTTGGTTGAAGTAGCACTGAAATGAGTTTTTTTATAGTCAATTGCGTCTGCAGTGTCAAACACTCGAACAGAATAACACAAATGGTCTGGGACTGCACAAGCATCGCCCAAAATGGTCTGGGACTGCACTAGCATCGCTCAGATGGTCTGGGACTGCACTAGCATCGCTCAGATGGTCTGGGACTGCACTAGCATCGCTCAGATGGTCTGGGACTGCACTAGCATCGCTCAGATGGTCTGGGACTGCACTAGCATCGCCAAAATGGTCTGGGACTGCACTAGCATCGCTCAGATGGTCTGGGACTGCACTAGCATCGCCAAAATGGTCTGGGACTGCACTAGCATCACTCAGATGGTCTGGGACTGCACGAGCATCACCAAAATGGTCTGGGACTGCACTAGCATCGCCAAAATGGTCTGGGATTGCACTAGCATCGCTCAGATGGTCTGGGACTGCACTAGCATCGCCAAAATGGTCTGGGACTGCACTAGCATCACTCAGATGGTCTGGGACTGCACGAGCATCACCAAAATGGTCTGGGACTGCACTAGCATCGCCAAAATGGTCTGGGACTGCACTACTCTGGGAGTATATCGCTACTTAAATAAACTAAAAAGACGATTGCCCCCCCCGTCACGCCTGAACAAAATTCAGGAATACAGCCACTTCTACGAGCGTATCAGAGAATACAAAATATTTTCGATTCCGTAAGGCTTAAAAGTATCGATTTGGGTGTCTTTATACAGGGTTTTACATCTTTACAACTATTAGAAGCAGTTGATCAGAGAATAAGATTAAATGACGGCTAACATCGTAGTGGTCGTTGTAGCAGCAGCCGGTGATTCTGAGCACCACATCCGTGATCGGCTCGTCAGCGGGCAGACTGTCGTCCTCAAGTTGCCTGACAAACTCCCAGTCGTGAAGAGCGCTTTTCTTCAAGCTAAACTTCAGCTGACGATCGCGAAGCGTCAGGCCAATGATGGCGTCCTCACTGGCGTCGTCATGCAGGGCCAACCAGACGGCCTGTTCGCAGCCGGGACGGTGCAGGAAGCTGACCTCCAGGTGGTCGAAGCTGGCGTGCCGCATCGGCAGGCGAGACCGGAGCAGCGTCTCCAGCGTCACCGGCTGATCCGAAGACTTTTCTTCGTCGAATCTGGGCCGGCTGGCCGCGACCAGCAGGTTGCCCTGCAAAGAGGCTGGCAGGCCAGACACCACGTCGAATGCCTTGGACGCGAAGGTCGGGTAGACACGACAGAAGTGGCGCCACATCTTCGCCACGGTGTTCTTCCACAAGAAGCAGTGCTCGCAGGAGAAGGAGTTCTGGTATCGGTCCATCCAGTCGTGCTGCGGAAACGGCGCCAGACGGTACCACATGAAGCGCCACTCGGCGTCGGTCATCTGCTTGGCGCGGCACTTGCTGCAGCTCTTGTGGTTGGCGAGGGTCCGGCCGACCTCCGGTACCGAAAAGGTGTTCTTTAGGCCCGAGTGAAAGCATTCACCGCGGCAGTAGACTCGCAGCTGCGGAGTTGATCCGGTTGGGTCGTGGTCAATTGGGTTGCGGCCAGTGAGGTTGTGGTCAGTTGGGTTGCGGCCAGTGAGGTTGTGGTCAATTGGGTTGCGGCCAGTGAGGTTGTGGTCAGTTGGGTTGCGGCCAGTGAGGTTGTGGTCAATTGGGTTGCGGCCAGTGAGGTTGTGGTCAATTGGGTTGCGGCCAGTGAGGTTGTGGTCAGTTGGGTTGCGGCCAGTGAGGTTGTGGTCAATTGGGTTGCGGCCAGTGAGGTTGTGGTCAGTTGGGTTGCGGCCAGTGAGGTTGTGGTCAATTGGGTTGCGGCCAGTGAGGTTGTGGTCAATTGGGTTGCGGCCAGTGAGGTTGTGGTCAGTTGGGTTGCGGCCAGTGAGGTTGTGGTCAATTGGGTTGCGGCCAGTGAGGTTGTGGTCAATTGGGTTGCGGCCAGTGAGGTTGTGGTCAGTTGAGTTGTTGTTAGGTATTTGGTTATGATCGGATGGGTTGTGTTCGGTTGGATTGTAGACATTTGGGTTGCGGTAAGTTGCTGGGTTGGTGCCAGTTAAGTTGTAGTTAGTACTGAGACCACTAATCTACACAACAAACGGCAAACCATTTCTCCTACCGTCAATTACCTTCGATGGCCCCTCACTCAGATCACCCTTCACCAAACCTTGCCTCACATCTAAATACGCGTTGCACGTCATTACACTGTTCATTGCGAACTTCTAAGCACCTTAAAGCCTGTATGCACGCATACATGTAATTATGATGAAGCAATAATTAATGCTCTATAAAAAACGCACCTTGTGATGCAGGTAGGGATACTCGGCAGCCACGGACTCCAAGGTGGTCAGCAGGTCGCTGAAGCAGGACCAGATGTACTCTTTGAGCGAGTCACTGTTGGCCCCTGGCACAGTTTCATTCATGCGGCACTCGAAGTCAATGGAAGACGAAGCCAGGGCTGCGGTGCGGTGCGGATTTTAGGAGTCGTTTTGCAAAGGTAAACACTGCTCAGAGAAAACCACAAAGCTTATCCCTCCCGTTTAGCGTAGCTGTAGCTGGGTCACGGAATAACAGTGAAGGAAAAAGAATGATTGAGGCGGCTCATTTATGCATTCCCAATTTACGCTATTATGGAGTAGCTCCATCACAAATGGAAAAATAAAATTAGAGACAAACTAATGAGACAAACAAAATTATCTCATTCATTTTGGATGTCAATTGTCGAAGCAAATGAGATTTCAAACGTGACTTAAAAATCATTATTTTAATTATGCCCAGGAAGGAGGTGAAAGCGCAAATTATGGCTGCGGTAACTTGCGATAAAAAGAGATAGGCATGCATTCAGCTTCCCGCAGAATTTTTAAATCTTTAGAGAGAATCGGAACTTTTTGCTATTCAGCACTGTGGTGGAGTGGCTTTGGGCGCTGCCGTGGATCAAGCGGAGGACCCTTCAGACCCTTCAGCGCAGGCATACTATTTTTATTAGAGGCAGGGGCTGTGTGCACCCAACCATTTCACACAGCTGGCGAGAGGCATTACTGCCCATTCCGCCGACTCCCCTGAGCAGGCACACAAGCGCGCGGATACGTACGCAGTCATACGCACAGGCACGGCACACACTCACACAGGAGTGTACAGCGGCCCTAACTTAATTTATCGTTAGGCATGTACACTTCACTGTGCCTTCAGGGTTGGCCATCAAGGACGTTATTTACACGAGCAGAGCCAAGCCGAGATTCCAATTCAGCCCCAAATTAATGCGACTGCACTTGGAATCGAGCCTGGCACATCAGAGCGCTTCGCTGGACCACTGGGCTAAAGCCCCTGCGCTCGCAGGCACACACTCGGCCCTAACCTTTTCGTTGTCAAACATGTACACTCTCTGTGCCCTTGGGGTCGGGGACGGATGGCCATGGGGCGAGCTGCGCAGCACGAATCAGATTTTTGCGCTCGAGTCCCAAATTAATGTGGCCGCGCACAGGATCGACTTTGAGTTGAACGCGTTTACCGCTGAGCTGCTCTGCCTGCCACACCCAGGGCTTACTTGAATGCAGGCCGTAGGTGCAGAGGATGTCGCAGACTCCGCGCTGCACGTGCATCCCGGTGCGCCACACCTGCACCACGCCGGTGGCCACGGGACTCTGCATGCAGGCGGTGGCGAACCTCGCCAGCAGGTTGGCCGGAAAGCCGACGCGGAACTTCACGGAGAACAGCAGGCAAATGTCGCCGGGTGGGAAGTCCTCGGACTGCAGGTCCGGCATGTACATGCTCTTGTGGTGCCGCATGGAAAGCTTCTCTTCCGTGGCGCTGAACCGGATGGACACGCGGGGCTCCAGGCGCGACCAGAGGAAGTAGCGCCGGCTCGAGACCTCCGCCGCGTGCTGAAGGCGGGCGACCCGGCCGGCCTGGGTGGACTCGCGAACCGTGTCCGTGTGGCCGAGCAGGCCGAAGCGAAGGAGGATGCGGCGTAAGGTCTCAGCCTGCGGAAGTTTGGTTTTTGCATCGCTAAGCATTAAGTTATTACTAATATGATGGACCCTCGATACCTTAGAAACGTTATGGTCAACGATTTAGTGCATCAGATTGCTATTTGAAGCCATCTGTGCGCACGTCGTAAACATTAACCAGATGGCTTGTCCGACAGCACCAGACACATGAAAACAACTTCATAAACAACAGAAAAACACGGGCTAAGTCGTTCTAAAGCAAATAAACAGAAAAGTCTTAGGGAAATTTGCATTTCCAGAGACATACTTCATTTCCGTGGTGGCAGCCTTGAGGAATCACTAGTCAATAGTCATACTGTTGCCTTTTGAGCTTTGTCAGTAATTAGTATTAAATAGCTCACAAAATGCATGACTCACTTCATCCTCGGTGGCTCCGGCAGCCAGTAGTTCAGCGCGCAGCTCCGCCTCGCTGAGGGCCGGCACATTGCGGCCGAGCGTCCAGCAGCTGTCGCCGTTGCGGTAGTCGGCGATGGCATCGAGATGGGCGAGACAGGCCATGAACCAGGCCAGGTCCAGCACCACTGGCTGGTTCGTCCCTTCCGGGAAGAAGAGCAGCTTGCCCTGCGATTGAATTTTGCAGGAACTGTGATTATCTTATCGAGAGTTTTACTACTCGTAGTAACAAGTGCATAGTAGCAAATGAACCCTTTGGAAAGATAATAAATGTTTCATACGAAATTCTACTGAATCTATCAAAATATATGTTTTTTTCTATCCTTCCATTCTTTGGGCAGACCAAGGCGCACAGTCCAGCAATCCCGCACCATTTGATGCAGCTTCTTCAGCAGCGCCACCATCCGCCGGCTCTCCCGCTGCGGCAGGCCCAGCTCAGACATCAGCACATTCAGTGGGAAGATTCGCCGCCACGACTGCTGCTGCTGTTGTTGCGACTGCTGAGCAGCCAGAAAGTCGCTCAGCCGATCAGCCAGTTGCCAGTTGGACTCGGTGAGGCGACGCGTCTCCCACAGCTGCAGCGACTCGGCGGCTGTTCTGGCCAGTTGGGTCACGTGACGCGCCAGACGATTGCTCTGAGGTAGACAGGTGAGGAGGGAAGTGGAAATCGCAAATTGCACATCAAGGCTACAGTTCACCCGCAGCAGTAAAGAGGGGTAAGCAGTGACGCTCATGCTGACACCTGAGCCTCTAAATTCTACATGCAAGTGAAACAAGGAACGAACTTTGTTATGTTAGACTGCTGAAACGAATTACTGTTTGTGATTCGTTTCTCATTTTAGTTTCGCACTACTCGTTAGTAATAAGTCCCTAGAATAGATTTCTCATTCGCTGTGGAGTAAATATCAATAGTTCCCGCCAGTCTAAACGTCACAATGTACTTTTACCTCCTTTTCGATTCCCGCTGACTCAGCCGCGGCTGCTCCAGCCGGATTCAGCTCCCGCTCGTGCTCCTTCACCAACAGCAGGTACTTGATCACCGCGTACACGTAGAGCCACATGCAGTTGATAATGTTGAACCACCGTTTCACCTGCGAGATGAGCGCTGTTTTTAGGAATTATAAATTAAATACGCAGAAGAAAGAAGCAACTCTCACAGTTTCTCCAAAGGTCTCCCACTCTGGAACAAGGGCGGTCAGGTCCGCCAACAGCTTGGCGTGTCTGCCCGAGAGAGACTCCGTCTGAAAGCGGATTTGTTGGGTTTGACTTAAGGACGAATCAGGAAAATTTTAGATTAGTTCACCAAGTTTCTCACAATGTAATTCGTGTCCTTGAATCGCAACAGAAAGCGCGTCTCCGACACGAGGTTCTTTGCCGTTGGCCAGGCGTCGTCTTCCGTGAATGGAATGTCGAATATGAGCATAACGCACTTCATTGTGGTCACTACGACGGACGGCGGAGCCGAAAGGGAGCGCAACTGAAAGAACAGAATAAGCATTTACAACTGTTAAGATAATCTGTGCATTCAGATTCAGATTGCATGTCAGATTCAGCTAACACTGACCTCCATGAAGTCCGCCTTGGTGCACCGGTCCAACGCGTCAATGGCAAACATCTACAAACAAGTAAGCAGTTGTTATTTGTTTTACAGTACTTGTACCCGTACTGTACTTGAAGTAGTCTATTCCTAAAGCAAATGGCGAACAAGCAACTTACGTAATCGTGCTCCGCCCAATACTGCACTTGAGCTTGTACGTTGGAGTCCACCTTTACTTCCCGGAGTGTAGTCTCGAATACCTGAGAATGTTTGAATTCAAATTCCGGTTTAAAAAATCTGTCTCTTTCTGAGCCTAGGTGTCTTATTGAATACAAGTAGTTTTCATTTGAAGCTCACCCAGTCTTCATTGAAGCCTTCGACTGGAACGGCGACCAAAGTGATGGGAAAGTGGGTCACATCCGCGCACTGAATCGACTGAACGTAACGCCACTGGTGCGGAAAGTCCTTGTCGTAGCAACTGAAGTTATGATTGAAGCAGCGTATTTCGTGTCTGAGAGATTATCTGATAGGCTGCTCAGAGCACAAAACGAAACTATTATTCTTACCTATTTAAGTGCTCCTTCTCCAAGTGCTCCTTCATGTTGTCTACCTGATCCCTGAGCATGTTTTCCAGGTCGGATTTCAGCGAGGCAACATTCTCAACCCCTTTCTGGCTGCTCACCGTAGCGACTAGAAGCAGCGGCGCTTCGAACACCTGCGACGGCGAGGCGCGTGACGATTAATGAAGGTGAAATACCTACGAGCGCACATTAAATGGACAGATCTGTCAGACTCACCGCTCCACGAACTGCGTCAATCATTCGCATAATTTCTAGCTGGGGATTCTCTGTGCGCTCCGCATCCACTACCAGCACGAAACCGGCTGTGTTGGACATGAACAGCGAGCTGTACACCTGAGCAAGGGGTTTGGCGAAAAGTAATTGGGGACTAAGTACTATTCTAAACATTTGAAAATCGTCCTCATCTGCGATGCCTATGGTCAAGCACAGGCTAAACTATTTAAACAAATTCATAGATTTGACAAGGTTTTGAATTAGGTTTTGACACTTAACTCTGCATTTCTTCAGTTCACCCAGCTGTAAAATGTGTGCCAGCATTAGCTGGGGTAATCGAGAGGGGTGTGTGTGTGGCGACCCCCCCCCCCCAGTCCGTGCTTGCTCGTGGGATCGGCACACGCAAGGCTATCAAAACACGCTTGAATTCACTTCACCCAGTTTATCACTCCTTTCACTTGACCAGTGCATTTACTAGGTCTGCGCGCATCTCGAACACAGTCAGGTCCAGGTCGCCAACAGTGGCTGAGAGCGCTTGAAAAGTCGGCGGGGGCTGCACAGACGACGTTACCGCCGATTTTGAGGACGACGGCCTCGACTTGGAGCTGGAAGATGGCTGAGCTCCGCCCACCGCGCCTGGTAGAGCCAGGGCGCCAATGCTGACGGTTACGGCCGGGTCGCAGATGATGGCCAGCTTCACTGGTAGGCGAGCGGTGGTGGACACCGGTCCTGGCGTGTGGGGGGACAGCAAGTGGGTTCTTGGTAAAAAAAGTAGTCAAATTTCGCCTTGATTTTCGGCAGTTCCCAAAGCCCCCACTGCGAACTAACAAAGTAAACTGACATCATCATGTTCGTTTACAAACAACATAACATTTTCCTGTCTGATCAATGCTCTCCATAGATAGTCCCAACTCTATAAGTAATCTGATATGATGCACGTTACCAAGGGCAGCTACATTTGATCCGATGCCCAGTTACAACAGGCACAGCAGCAAAAATTCTAAGAGAACTTTTCCCTATGCATATATTCTAGTTAATAGTCGATTTTTTCCGTGCAGAGCCCGTTATAAAAGCTACCTGTCAGTCCATGGCCCAAATGTTTAACACAACAGCTGGGAAACAATCATTCGGGACTGGAGTCCTGCTTGAGCCCACCCTAAATGACCTGTTGTCCTCGGGCACAAATTTGATTTCTCCTCACTTTGTCTAGCTATTACAGTGTAAGTCTACCGAAACCGACCTCCTAATTGGAACTTATAGCTCGACTTGCGAGTGTAGCAGCGTCCTACATGCACTTTTGCTGCTCATGTTAAGTAGCTCTTAAGCAATGGCACTCACCGTCAATAAACTGACACGCCGGATCGCTCAGAACTTGAAAACCGAGCTGCCTGGAGCCGCAGTGTGTCAGTCCGGTGCCCAGCATGCTGACAGACTTCAGGTCTCGACAGTGCTTTCCCAGGTAATGCAGACTTCTTTCAGTGAGCAGCCGGCAGCCGTCAAGGTTAAGCTGCTGAAGGCGGGGGAACGCGCGGGCCAGGTGAGCCATGCCGTCATCCCGAAGGTGCCGGCAACCAGCGCAGGAGACTCGAGCAACTCGGACTCTGGCCTCGTATGGCACGGATGTTTCCAGCAGGTGAAACACCTCATCAGTTAGCTGTTCTATGCCGTCAAAATCAAGGTGAAACTCTACGCCTTTCTCGCCGAACCAAGTTGGTAGTTTTGCCTGCGTAAGGCGGTTTTATGGATCGTTAATGTAGCATGTCCACGGCACATTTATTATACCCGTTAGACTTTTTATGACGTCATTATTGTAACAGTTGGACTGTCTATGACCTCGATATATTGTACCAGTTGGACTGTCTATGGCATTGATATATTGTACCAGTTGGACTGTCTATGACATCGATATTGTACCAGTTGGACTGTCTATGACATCGATATTGTACCAGTTGGACTGTCTATGGCATCGATATTGTTACCAGTTGGACTGTCCATGAAATTGATATTGTACCAGTTGGACTGTCAACGACATTGATATTGTACAAGTTAGAATGCCTATGAAATTGATATTGTACTAGTTTGACTATCTGTGACATTGATATTGTAAGTTGGACGGTCTGTGGCATCGATATTGTACCAGGTAGACTGTCTATGGCTGGTTTGATGTACCATGCAGGTTTATGGTACCAATCCTGTTTATTACCAGCAAACTTTTAAGAATCCACGCCAAGGATCTTTGCTATTGTGAAAACTGTATCGTTAATTTTACCATCTGATCTTATATTCAATATATCTTTATTTAACCTTCATATCGTTTGTAATGCTACAGCGATAAGTGCAATACTACTTCTAGTAGTACAATTTGATTCATAGAAGCAAATTCTGCAATCAAGCCAGTCAGGCGAGTCTACCGTAATCACTTCTGCGGATTGACTGCGTGCGCATGCTTTTATAATCACGCGTGAAGGTATAATGCCAAAATATTATTAGAGGAAGCCTTGTCAATATGCAATACATGCGTAAATAAGTATTGTAAATATAATAAGTACTCGCTGCGCTAAAACAAGGCATTGACCGCATCCATTCAAACAATAAAAAGCCAATCAAATCGTACAAACTCACCAACAGCTTTTTAAGTGGGATCTGCTCCTGCACCTCCAGCTCATTGTAGAAATGTTCAAAGTTTATTAGCTTCACTGCAGACATTACAATTGCATTGTTGCAACTTTTTTTCGAATAAAATTTATTTGATCTGAAATTTAGCCACACAAGTGAGTGAGAATATTTGGCTTTAAACCTCATAAATTTTTCACTCGTTTAGAAGGACAAAAACGGTTTAAGATGAATTATTTCGGCTGAGTTCTCACAAAAAGACTACTTTTAGCTCAGCTTGTAATTTGGTATAATTAAATAAAAAATATACAAGCGCATTTACCTACTTTAAGCTAGTAACATATTATTATTGCTACATTTAATTAAATTTTACTCATTTTGTACATGAGTATTGAAATTTCATGAAAGAAAAGAAATTTCATTTCTTTAAAAGAATTATATAACTATAATTTTTAAAGTTATACCAAATTACAAAATTTTTGAAAAATTTGATTAAATTTTTAGACAATAAAAATAGAAATTAGTGTGCATTAGTAGCATTTATTCATGCAGTGCTTTATTTGACAATCTTATAAAGCATCGGCTTATCTATTTTTATTGAATACATTGCAGTTAATTTTTAATCCAATTCGTACCTACAACCAAAAGCTACAAGCATTTTTTAGTTAAAATTATTCGTTTTTTGTCGCTGTCACTAACCAGTCAAAACTGTTTGATAGCAAAAAAACAATAAGAAATATTACAAGTTAAAACTTGCTTATAGCATCCAATTACTCTCGTAGTCTCGTTGTATGCATTCTGTTCTTTTAAATGTTATTAAGTATATAAGCTGCAGCTAATGAGCACAGAAACCATAGGAAAAGATACAACTTTTGAAGCACAATAAATCATGAGCCATAACCTTCAGTGCTAAAAAACCGAGGTGGATAGTTTCAATATCCAAGTAAAAGTTCGACAGCCAGATAATCAACTTATTTGTCTGATAATATCGAATACAAATGCGGAGTATCTCTAAAAAAACAGTAACATGAAAAAGCAAACGAAATTTAATATAGATTTTTCTTGAAGCTGAAATGGTGGGAGGACGCCGTGAGAAAAACTGCCATGCAATTGATAAAGAGTAAAAACTATAGTAGATTTTAGGAAATAAAGATGCATTTTTTTATTTTAAATTTTTTCTTGTAAATAGAAATTTCTTTGCTTCACTTGAATGGAGCTAGTAAAAATTGTTTTAATATACTACAGTCCATCCAATCCGTCTAATTACATATTAATGAAACGAAAGAAATGTGGAAATTTTCAATATTTTATCATGTTAGTTAAGTTATTTCGAAAATTTAAAGTTCTAAAAATTAAAATTTATAGTTTTTCAACAATTACTTCGAGCTACATTGCGTCTTCTTCTCAATTCAGAATAACGTTAAGTTGAATACATGCATTTTACATGACGTAAAATAGAATATACTTTCTTTGACTCGGGGTCCTGTAACAAACTCATCTAAACTGATATACTGTCAAAAGTTCAAACCTAGAACATACATGTATATGCTGCATTTTGCATGATATACTGCAGTGCATCTATACTTTTAGCCACGTACGTATGTGATGCATACTATCAGAACTCTCCGATTCTATTTTGATCGGTATCAACTTTCAGTTTATAGCTTATTACTACATGTACATGAAATTGCTTGCGAACCAAAAAATGGCGGATTTTTATTGTGCAATACCAGGGGCCGTCGCCATGGATTTTATGGTGGGGGGACAAAGCCAAGAGTTCAACATGTACATGGTGGGGTCACAAGGTGGGGGTGGGGGGCAAAGCATTGGCATGCCCCCAGAGGTTTTACTGGGAGGGGGACATGCCCCCCCTGTCCCCCCTGGTGTAATACTGGAGTAGAATGTATAATAGATGTGTACAGATATCTTGAAACTTTGATTGTATCCCAAAAAAGGAATTAAGACTTCCTGTGAAGCGCATGTGGGTTTGAAAAAATCTGTGGGCATATTTTTATACATGTAACCTATGAAAATCGAAAAATGAACATGTAGCATTTAACAAAGCATCTGATTAGTATACTTTTATTTGGCCTCATTAGACCTTACATGCATTACGATATCGAAAAAATTGTATATTGAATACATGTAAAATCAAGAGTTTATATGTACCCCCCAGCTTACACGTACTTTTATCGATTCGGTGTTGCTTTCGCTTTTTTAATCGTTTTTTGTTGCAGTGAGCAGTGAGTATGTACGTGCATATAGAGATCATGGTACATTGTATGAAAAACAAAGAAAAGTCATGATTATAAATCAATGATCAAGTTTACCTCAAAATTGAAATATTTTTGAAGTTGAATTCATGCAAATATACAAAATATAGGCCAAGCGATTCAAAGCAAAACTGGTCAGATACTGTACAATAATGCACGTCACAAGGTTTTCATTTGCATGCGTACAAGCTAGGCGCTTTGATCTCTACCAACATGCTTCTGCAGCTTACATATCATTTCAGTTGGCACAGATAAAAGGGCTGCCTGGGTTAGAAAAGTAAGTCTCGATCGTGGCCTGAACAAGAGCAACAGTCACAGTAACCAGCCTGTTTTCTAAAAACAGCTAACCATGGCCCTGCCGCTGTGGCTTCACGCCTGCACTCTGTGGTACCTAGTCAGCAATGCCATCATCGCCTACAAGAGCTGGCCTGCTCTGCCTGGTTTCTTCGCTGCCTGCTACATTGCCGGTCTGTTTGGCGGTCTCGGCGATCACGTGGAGCCCTACGTGCCCACTGAGTACCATGCCTACACCACGCAGATCATGGAGAACTACATCGGCAGATTCCCGCTGGCTTTGTCAGCTGTGGCCATTCTGCTGCGATTCTGCACTCTAGACAGCGTGTCCTTGGGCAGCAAGCTGCGCTCCTTGGCGATGCTGGTTGCGCCCCTCGTCGTGCTGATTTCGCACAAGCCGACCGACTACAACACCGACTGGATGTGGCACCTTGTGCACTCGACTGTGGTTCACGGCCTCTTGCTGGCTGCAAATCTGCGCATTCTCGGCGCCATGGCTCGGCACAGTTCGAAAAGGGTTGATGCTGCAGCTAAGGAGGAGTGAAATAATTGGGCTTTGTGAACACGCGACGCTCGTACGCTTGGACGAAAAGTGGGCAAGATTCTGCGAGAAGCAAATTTATGCAACTGCTACTGAATCGTCGCATGCATACTGAAAGTGTACTAATTGTTTTGCAGATTGCTTGATGATCGAAAATAATATTTTGTAGTTTTAAAATATACAGGGTATTCTAGCATTTGTTAAATAATTTTTGACCGTAGAAGTTCAACAACTGACAGTGAATTGGCGCCGTTTAGCCTCTAATTGTTAATTATAGTACTCGCATCAAAGTGTCGTGCCGTGTAGTTTACAAAATTCTTCGATCTGTTTCACTTAGCAACCAGCCTATTTAATGATAACATGAGAGAGGGCTTATAAATCACTAACGAAATAGGTCACGTGATGACAATTACTACGTACATGAAAGCTAAGGGATACTGCCAGACAGGGCAAAGAGAACGGGAGAGAATAGTGTGCATGTTGCCGGTGCACGTATCGGTTAGTTAGTCACTGGCAGTGCCATGAGCTCAGCATTCCGGCACCACACAAAGACTGTCAAATTTTGGCGACAGGTGTCACCCATCACCAAGGTGGTCTTCCAGCACGGAAGCGATCCTATCGTAGAAGACCACTCGGCCCGGAAAGGCTTCGCTGAGGTTGAAGCGGCGCATTCGTTCAGAAGCCGCGAACTCGTAGCCCAAGTGTAGAAATCTGTGGACTCCCAGACTGGCTTCACGGCCGGCCTCCGGGCTGATGTTAACTTCGTCCAGTTGCCAATGCTTCGCAGCCAACTGTCGGCAGCCCAGTCGTCGCCAGTGGTCAATCTCGACCTCCTCCGGCGTGCCGGTCACTGTTTCTTCCGCCTCGCGGCTCACTGTCCTTAGCGATGATGGTTTTGTCACTGCATTTGAAACTAAAATGACCTTAAATATTACATGCACAGCGGGCCGCACAGAAAGCTTCAAAACTAGTCTGATCTTAGACCTGCTTACACTCGTGGTTGCAGAGCCCCTTCCAATTTCGATTCGGATTCATCCAGGCCGAGAACAGGACGTATGGCAGCAGCAGCACGGGTGGCTTTCTACCAGCCAGGGAGTACTCGGTGTACTTCCTGGTGAGCAGCTGCGGCCCGGTGCTGTGCACTATGGAGGCTTCGCCGCTCCGCTCGGGAAGCGCGCGGACCATCAGCCGGAAAAACGGGTGTCGCGGCGGAGCTGCCATGACGGAGTTCATGGTCAGGAAGGCGCGGCCCCACACAATCCGAGTCTGCTCCGGCCGCTCCTGGTCGAGAAGGGCCGCAGACATCTGCCAGGCCTTGTCTAGGAGAGGTGTCAGCGGTTGCAGGCACTGAACATCCATGTCCAGGTAGACACCTGTGCAGTATAGGGTTGACTACTTTCTTCATTGAATCCGATATGGTCTTCTAAAGTCTTCTAAAATCATGTCTAGCTAATATAAAGAGGATTGAAATAAGGAGCCGTATGGAGCGTTCAGATTTACAATAAAATCCCCGAGGTCTACTGATTTGAAATTGGCGTAGCCAATTTCACACCCTTTCTGCACTGCACTTAATGGTGTACTTAATAGCATACCCCCGAAGAGATACAGCGCTGCATATCGGACCGCATCGGAGCGCTGCAGGTCGCTGCCGTAGCCCCTGTACACTGGCAGCAAGTCCGGGAAATTGTCTGCCAGCAGGCGCTCCGCGTCCGAGTTGCGCCAGAGCACGTAGGTGAAGTCCGGGTTAGCCGATAGACAGCTGTTGATGAAGGGCCGATAGTTCTCATAGACCAGCTCGCTGGTGAACACCTGGTGCAGTAGGCGACGGAACGGAGCTGCACCGCCCGGTTGAGACTGGCGTTGCTGAAGCTGCCAATGAAGAAGGCCGACAATCAGCGGGCAGGCGATCTGAAAGCTCAGGTTCAGCAATCGGCGAAGATGGTCAATAATGAGCCTGCTTTTTAATAGTGCGCTGTGCTCAGTAATTAGCTTGTGACGTCTCTGTAACTTTTACAGCATTTTTTTTATTTCTAAAAGGCTGAGGAGTCGATGTCCCGCGATTTTCTGGGTAAAAGTTCTGTCCTCAACTATACGAGGCTGTGAGGCTCTACAGAGGGTCAGCAGGCAACTTCCTTTTTATAGTTCAAGACATCTGCTTTAACTGTCCTGAAGTTGTTCTGAACTAATGTTGCCAAACTAAGATCTATGGCATTCTGGTGGATCGGGAAACGCGATATAATCCACTAAGCTTCTCTCAACCAGGAGGTGGCGTCTGACTGTTGTTGAATGCTTGCTGTTCGATTCACTTCTATCCCTCAGGGCACAGAATGTATACATTCTTGAAGATGAAAAAGTCAGGGCAGCTGAACAGCCTGTGCTCAAACTGCATTCAATTTCGGCAAATTGGCTTTCATTTTCGGCATCAGCTATGGCCGCACATCCAAACTGCATTTGAATTCGACAAACCGAAAACCAATTTCGGTAAACTGCATTCAAATTCGGCAAACTGCATTCAATTTCGGCATCGTATTTTCAATTTCGGCAGCCAGCGCCTCGTGCCACAAACTGTCTATGGAAATAGACGCATCTAAACCCAAAACTGATATTCAATTTCTATATTCAATATTCAATACAGTCTGTGGCACGAGGCGCTGGCTGCGAAATTGAATGTAGAGATGACGCACTCCGCGCACGAGTGTCTATGGTCGTTGCTGCACTCGAAAGCAGTGCGTCGACATCATTGGCTAACGATTTTGTTTTTACCATAGAAGCGTGCGGAAACGTACCGTTTTGCGTGCGGCAATGCCCCATTGCGTTGCCGCACGCTTCTATGGTAAAAACAAAAGCGCAATTGTTTGACAATGCAGTTTGCCGAAATTTGTTCTCAGTTTGTCGAATTCGAATGCAGTTTGGATGTGCGGCCATAGCTGATGCCGAAAATGAAAGCCAGTTTGCCGAACTTGAACGCAGTTTTATCGAAATAGAACGCAAAAAGGTGTAAATGCACTGGCAATACAAAAAACGAAAGTCCTTCCAGTGCATTTCTAAGAAAATCATCACTACACGGGTCAACTGTCACCTGCGTTGAGTTGTGCCAGTGCCCGAAGCCCTCCTGTCAACTAGTTAACAAAAAACACTCACCAGAATTGTTGTAAAAAGAGTTAAACGTTTAGATGGATACTGCAGGGCTCTGTAGAAGCCTGCAGCCATGGTTGGAATGTCTGTTGCAAATGTGCAGACGGTTGTGAGTTTAGATTTGATGTATTTATGACTTTCCAGATTGCTCCTCGGTTGTTAAAATTGATTAGACTCCGCAAAAAACTAGAAGTAAAATCAATTTTAATCAAATTAAACAAAGCATTTAAAAAAATTGAACAGTTAATTTCTTAATTATTGTAAGCTCCCAGCCCGAAATTGACAAAAAGGTTTTACGGTAAAAATTTACAAAAATCTTTTTAACAAACGTATGTAGTGGTTTTGTGTAGGATTGAGTTCTATTTTTGTATTGCATGCATGAAACGCTAAGCAAAACACACTCGAGTCATGCTCTGTAGTCAGGGCGCGAGGCACCCAGCTTGCAGTGACCTTGCGAAGGCAAAGATGCTGTGACAGAGCTGTGATGAACACGAGAAATCGCCCTGATTTGCGGGGTTTTTTGCCGTTTTAATTTGAAATAGTCGAGTGAATGACTATTGATTCTTCATTGCAATGCGCTAAAAAGTCACGGATAAACCTATAGAATACTCGTATGATAATAGTCATTTGACAAACATTTTCTTGTATTTTAATGTTGAAAAAAAACGAATTATGAGCCACTTGCCGAAAAGTTAGCGCGCCTCTTGTGAAAATAAAATAGTTGCTAGCGCTATTCAACGTTGCAGGCTTTGTGTAAAAGGGATTGTAGCCTACTGGTTGAAGCGTCGAACTCACGACTGAAAGGTCAGAGGTTCGATTCTCGACCCACTCGGAACAATTTGTATCCTTGAGCAAGACACTTAACTCTGCATTGCTTCAGTTCACTCAGCTGTAAAATGGGTCAGCAAATGCATTAGCTGGGGTTATTGAGGCTGTCTGTGGCGTCACCCCCAGTCCTTGGACTGAACAGCCGTACGCAGCCTTCAGATGCGCTGCGCAATAGCTGCGGCTGAGCTGTCGGTTGCACATCATCGCATTAGGGCAGGTGCAATCAATTATTATTATTATTACTAGGTTTTGTGTATAGGAGCGATAATGCAGCGCACCAGTAGGCTGAAAAGTCCTGCCCCGACCCTCTCTGGGGCCTTCATTATTTAATAGTGTAAAACTAGACTAGACTACAGACGTTCCCTATACCTACAGAACAATGGAAATTTGGTCAACATCAGAGTGACCAAAAATTACTGGTATAGACGCAGGCAGAAAGGCGACTTAAAGGTTCCTCTCTTAGCCAGTGGCATGGATAATTAGGTATTTGAAGCGAATATTTTGAAATTGTTTCTAATCAAGATATCCGTGGGCATGACGTGAATCAGTGCTTTTTGTAGCGTTCCCTAACTGAAACACGCCCCAATCTGTAATGGAACAGGACGATTAGTTGTGTTTGAATTTGAGGAGAGTAAACATAGATGCCAGTTTTATCCATGCATGTAGATCGTAATTGCCATTTCTTTATACATAAGGACGTTCAAGGCCTACAAGACGTTAAAGAAATTTCATTTTCGCTCTGAAGGTGCGAGCTGAGTCACTGAGTTACACTTCAAGTTAAGTCAGAAACCTATCTCATCTATTAACGATCTTTCATATACGATCGTATACCCCATCCAAACCAAGCTGAGAAGGCTGTATCGTCAAAAAGTTGCAAAAGTAATTTTTTATTACGCTCGTACATTTAACTCAGCAACAATAAAACGTGTATACCATAGCGAAGCCACGAATGCTAGAAAACGACTGTTCTTGGCACTATGTTTAGACCATAGACATCGGCCGTCTTAGACCATAGACATCGGCCGTCTTAGACCATAGACATCGGTCGTCTTAGACCATAGACATCCGCCGCCTTAGATCATAGACATCGGCCGTCTTAGACCATAGACATCGGCCGCCTTAGATCATAGACATCCGCCGTCTTAGATCATAGACATCGGCCGTCTTAGACCATAGACATCGGCCGCCTTAGATCATAGACATCGGCCGTCTTAGACCATAGACATCGGCCGCCTTAGATCATAGACATCGGCCGCCTTAGACCATAGACATCTGTCGTCTTAGACCATAGACATCGGCGGTCTTAGATCATAGACATCGGCCGCCTTAGATCATAGACATCGGCCGTCTTAGACCATAGACATCGGCCGCCTTAGATCATAGACATCGGGCGTCTTAGACCATAGACATCGGCCGTCATACAAAAAAGTGACACACGTCTCCCGCTTGGAAAATGCGATGCCTATTCCTAGTCCTGCTTCTCTTTTTGGGTCCCCCAGTATTTCCTTGGCGAGTATACTCATAGAAAAAAGAATATTTGTGTACTTATAAAACTGATTTTTTCTGTGGTTCGTCTATATATTTTTATTCGTCTAAATTTCAAGTAGGTTTTATCGTTGTTATCTTTCGACTGTAAGTTGCATAAGAGTAACCCGCGTACATGCAGCTTTATCTGGCTTACCCGAAAGGCTAATTGTCTTGATTTTATTAGAAGTAAGCTTTGCATTTACAGTGCAAGCTAAATGAATTTTAGCTTTTAGCTAAAGTATTTTTGCGTCTTTAGCACAATTGAATAATAAAACTCAAGTGTTTGGGAGACTACTGAACAAAGCATATAGCGAGATTGCCCGCTCAAGGGCCGAGGCTGTGTCCATTTTATAGATACCATGATACGTTATCCCTTGCCGCTAAAGGGGGTAGATTTCCTTTTGGTTAGCAACGGCAGGGTCCAAGAAAACAGACGCAATTAACATTATAAACTAATATAGCGGATTGCTTACGAGGGCGAGATAAATTTATTTAGTACCAGTTATTTTAGCTACAAGGTGATTAGAGGAGGTCAGTATGGAGTTCACTTTCTGCTCTTTTGTGCAACGTCCGCGCACCGATCCAGCACTTCGGTTATCAGTGCCGGGTGAGCCGCTGCTTCTCTTTCTCCACTCGGCCAAATTCCACGCGCGCCTGCACCGATCGACCTCGACTGTCAGCCGTTGCTTTATCTCACCCGCCAGTCGGGATATCTTGCCGTCTTTGCTTGCCTGGCACCGCACCGACTGACCCTGCCCAGTGCCTCAGCTGATGTTGTCATCTCGCTTGGCCTGATATCTGGAATGGAGGTTGCTGTTAGATTCTTATCAGACTTAACTCCCCGCTACTGACCTCTAATCGTTTCATTTATGCGCCGTGTCTTTTCACTTTCACTTATTTTAGCTCGCACTTCTGACCTAAGCTCACCTCGTTTTTGGCGTTCTTGTACTTTGCTAATAATTTTATGAGCCCTATTCTTGCAAATTTCTAAACCCTATATGCGATTAGCTACAAATTTTGCTGTAAAAACTAAAGCGAAAACATTGACACAAATCGATTATAAGGTATTGAAATAATCGTAAGAAAAAATGAACATATTATGCGCTATTTATTCGATTATTACACGAGTAGTACAAGCTAAATAGATTAGAGGGATGGAATGCCATTTTTGCTCTTACAGGGATTTAACAAACATTAGGGGGAAAATGTAGCTAAACTACTCGTGCATAACTCCGTTACTTATATATGAAAAAATAAATCACAGGACAGCACTTTGAAACGAGAACAAACTGATTTGCAAAATATCAATTCTAATGTATCTGACAGTCTCTGAAACGCCATTTGTACGCTCGTAGTATGTGTAAAACATATTCATATGGGAATTATGAGTAGTAGGAAATCTGGATAAAAAATTGCACTCGTAACTGAAGTTTTCATTTCCGCCAGATGCTTCACCACGAATCAGTTGACGAAGTATGCAAAATGCAGTTGCAACTTCGATTCAGTCAATACATTGACAGAGCGAGCAAACAGCCTCAGGATTCTCTTCAATAAAACAATGCGCAAAATTCAGGCAAGGTGCGGTAGTGCTCTCATTCACCGAATGATGCTAAATAAATAATATAATTAATTCACTGTAAAATCTATTCCTGCTTGACTTTGCGGGCAAGACTGCTTAAGAAACGGCCCATTCTCTGTCCGATATCGGGCTTGGCCATAGACGAAGACGAAACGATTGTATTTAAAACGTTAAAAGTGCAACATCACAAAGAGGACAACAGTAACGATTTAATATAGTAGTCTTGTGGTGCAACCCACGCCGTCTTTACAGTACATAAGGTAGTTCAATGCCCAAGTGACATTCAGAGGTACTCACTTATAGGAAAAATAGAACACGGATCTATTTTTCTCTAGCACTGCAGTCGGCAGAACTCCATTAAAGTCCTTTGTTCGCAGTCAACAGCAGATACTTTTAGGTCGCCACGCTCAACGCTAAAACCAGGCGATTGAAGTGGGACGTCGCTCGTGACTCGTTTAACGATTGGACCAGGCGGTGAAGAATCCATTGTCAGAGCATCGGACAGTTGACGCTTCTTCGCTGGCGAGATCCGCTTTGCGTACCTCTGAACCGACTCTGGCCTCTTGTGACCGGTAGCAAATTGAAGGTCGCCAACAGAAATGCCCTTGGTTGCTAGTGTCGTGACAACCGTAGCACGGAGACAATGATTGGTGTAGGTCTGTGATAGATTCGCTCTTGTAGAAATCCAAAGCGCATGTAGAGATGCATTGAGCGGATGAATAGTAATATGTGTATGCTAAGCCATCCGGTCAAAAATGGATCAAGGTGCAATGACAAAACAATAGAAGTGCAAAATCTGTTTACGTTCGACAAGCAGTACGAGCTATTTGACACACTTATCGCACAGGAAAAATGTTCTGAACACTGGCAGTGTTGCTCCTGTTCTGCAGTACATACACGTGCACACTAAATTTATGGATTGCAACACGAGAAACGAGACATTCCAACGCGTTTCATTGAGTTTGCACTGTGCACTTCTTCTTTCTGTTATGAAATGGCATCACTAGAAGCTTAAGCACTTGACAGTCACGCAATTATTGTCAAATTTACTTCTTCATTTGAAAATTCGAACCCGGGGCCAGAAGCGAGCAGTGATGTTAAACGGCTTCTTGCGCTCCTTGGCGAATGAGTCGTAGCCAAGATCAAGGAATCTGTGAACGCAGATTGTGGAATTGTCCGAGTCATCGTAGCGCCAGTTCTTCGACTCAAGCATGATGCAGCCGCGCTCTTTCCAGCTGGGCCGCGAGTCCGGCTTCGATTTGGCTGCAGCTGGAAGGCACAAAATTGAATTATTAATTAGAATTGGATTAGAACTATGCAATGATAACGCCGGAAAGAGCAACTACTGTTTTTGTTAGATCCTACTTCTCCCTCTCCAGCCCTCTCGCAGATCGCATTGTTGAAGCCACCTTGTATTGGTACAGTGAAATCTGCTCAAATCATGATTGCGTTTCATTGACGCTATGGACCAAATTAATGCTGCTGTGCCAGCCTTGCTACCATAGACAAAAGCTCCGTTACTTTGTAAAAATATTTGGGATTGAATTTAATGCATCTATTTAGTGAATTTAATGATCGTTTAGGTGCTCAAGATTTCCAAATGAAGAAAAAGAAACAAGAATTTATTGATAAACAGAATAAATTAAACGTTATTAAATTACTTCCACTTGTCTCTCAGCTCTCTAAAGATATTATTTCATCCGGAAGTATACAAACGATTAGGTTTTGGCATTCATTCAACAAATTTTTATAGCACATTCTTAGCAACTTGAGAAGTTAGCGCCGATCCGATTTTAATTTAATAATAGTCTCAGAAAGAAAAAGCTAACTGTGAGAAGCCCATTTTCTCAATTTTCTTCGAGGCACACCTATAGAAGGGAATATAGCATGAAATATTTTGCCTGCTGCATGCGTGCACCGGGAACCAAAGCTATCAAAAATTCAAGAATGCCATTGCTGAAAGCAGGTCTCCAGACACAGTCCCGGTTCACCTGGACACGCAGGGCAGCAGTAGATTGATCGAATGATTCTTTCAGCTCGGTAGCAGACGCGACACCGCTTAGTTGGTCTTGGCTGACTTTCTCGGGCCGCAATCCGCATTGGAAAGTGCGGGCTGACTTGGCCGAAGGCTTAATTAAGCTGCAGCGGCTGGTCGCCTTCTGGTCATCTCAGTGCTCTGCACGAATTCACGAATGCTGGCTTCCAGAAACTATCTGTTATATAGTATCTGTGGTTTGCACCTGTGCTTGCAGATGGTCCGAAACGCTTGGATTGTATACTGTAAGTGCGGCGGCCGAAAGGTGTTCGTTAAAGGGCTAGGAAAAAGCACGCTTCTTATACTGTTCGTGTTGCCCATCCCTTTTTTTACAGGGACCAGTGTGCTTTCAGTCTAGTAACAGACTACTAGATGTACGTTTTGTCTCATTTTCTACCCTAGTCGGCTAAATCTGTAGATAAGCATTGCTTGCCATGCCGATCGGAACGAGAGAAAAAATACCTATGGCTCAGTCAGAAGCCAAATGGTCTATGGTAAGCTCTGTTTACTATTAGACTAAAACGGAGATGATAAAAATTTAGGCCTAGTCCTGAAGAGGTTTTATCGCTTGTTTAACTCAAAATAAATCGTTTTATTGTCCCACGTCTATGGGGCTTTTTTGTTCGGAATTAATAAAACAATATGCAAAACTCCGACAGGTGGAAAAGTGGAAAACAGGGAATTTTCTCAGGTAGAAACGATGCAGTTACTTTCATTCACTAAATAATGCTAAGTAAATAATATAGATGCGTTGAGTTGAAGCGTAATACATCCATGTGTTAAGCCATTCGGTCAATTCGGGACGGGTGCCATGAAAAAAACAGTAAAAAGCGAAATATTGATTTAAAAAGCAAACAGAATGACAGTTTACAAGGAATATTTGACACACTTGTTGCGAGGGAGAAATGTTCTGAACACTGGCATTATTGTTAACTAAATTTATGGATTGTAATAATAAGAGCTACTCGTTCGACATTCCAAAGCTTTTCATTGAATTCGCATTGTGCACTTTGGCACTTGCATCACCTTGCATCACCTCAGCGTTGACCCTTAAGTCATTTACCTCTTCGTTTGAAAGTTCGAACCGGGGCCAGAAGCGGGCAGTGATGTTAAACGGCTTCTTGCGCACCGCGGCGAATGAGCCGTAGCCAAGATGAAGGAATCTATGAACGCAGATTGTGGAATTGTCCGAGTCATCGTAGCGCCAGTTCTTCGACTCAAGCATGATGCAGCCGCGCTCTTTCCAGCTGCGCCGCGAGTCCGGCTTCGATTTGGCTGCAGCTGGAAAGCAGGGGCATAAAATTGAATTATTAATTAGAATTGGATTAGAACTATGCAATCGATTCTAACTTAGTAGTACCAGCTAGTAAATTCTCTCTCCAGCCAAGCACTGTACTGCGTTTATAAGTACTCGTATCTTGAGAAGAGACCCGAGCAGCCAGCCCGGGCGACGGCCGCTCAGTAGGGAAAAATAATAACGCGAGAGATAGCGACTACTGCCTGCGTTAGATCCTGCTTCTCTCTCCCCAGCCGTCCGCTGTTCATCGATTGTTTTGCAGAGAAGTACTCTACCAGATGAAGCATTATTCGCACCTGTGCTGGGTCCTCGTAAAACGTGTAAAACTGAGCATAGGCTCGATGGTTAACTGTTCCCCTTGCAACATTTTCAAGCCGAAAATCGTCGGTAAAAAGTTTTCTGCGCGTGTCTGCGCGTGTCATTTCACATCACGTTTTAATTCGCTGTTGAGTAGACGCCTGCTCACAGGATCTGCTAGGGTCAACGAAGTGTTGTCTAGCTGCTTTTAAAAATAGAAGCAAGGGCATGCCTACAGCTATCTGTGCCTATCGAGCCTTAAGCACGAACCTTTAAGTTTTGAAAGCAGATTAGCGCATCTCGTCACCCAGTGAGAGAGTAAAAATAAGGGTTTGGAAAAAATCGAAATTCATATTTCCGCTTGCTATTACTGAGAGTCACAGCCAAGCGGCCGAGACTGTACTCGTTCCCCCCTAGATCACAATCGAGCACTGCTCGTCGCTGCTGACACCTAAAGGCTTCAAAATGAAAGCTTCGGCAATGCAAGAACGAGATATTGAAAAAAGTATACCTTTAGAGGCTAATTCGCGACCGATCAATCCATCCTCAGTACCGATATTGTTGTTATTGAGCATTGCAGCGATAAGATTCAGTCAGAAGAGAGCCAAAATTCACAAAAAGCCCAAACGCTGGACGACTATAAATTAAGTCACAGTGAAAGTAAGTGATCTTAATTGAAACATGTGGTGCTCAATGCTAATTTGCAGTCTAATGTGAACTTTAGAAGGAAAGTACAGCACATGCTTGTGCGGCATTAAATATCCTATTGCGTGACGCGAACACCAATAAAAAGCGTTATAGAAACATGTATATTCCAGCGTTCACTGAGAATGAATCTCTCGCCTCCTTTTCCGCTCCTGCTACTCCTACTCCGCCCTCTTCCGTCGCTCCTTCGCTCCTTCGCTAGTCCAAACTAGCATGCTCAGACGAATATCCAGAGTTATCATCAAACCCCACCTAGAATCAAAAGACTGACACGGAAACCTCTTCCTTTGAATCGAGCCCAAGACTCCAGCATCCCGATCCAACGAAGAGACCATCTGGAGACATCAAGATCGAAGTACACTAATATGGATTAGTAACCCCTCTTCATTTCTCTGAATTGTTTAAAACAATTGCGTGTTGATTATCCATCTCAAACTGAAATCATCAGGAATTGCAGTTAGAAATAAACATCCGTATTGAAGGCTAAGATCGAGAGAAACATATCGAAACTTCGGCTTATTTAATTGGATTAGAAGCATAGACAATTGGAAACAACGTCACAATATGAGAGACGAAAAAATATTCATAGAAAACTAAAACATTTGAGCAGCAGTCCGAGTTTTGAGAGCTCTGCGCAAATTTTTGTCACCAGTAATTTCCCCAGCCTAGAACTCGATGCATAATTAATTAAAACAGGTCTCACCTAATGAGCCGCACATGCTGCGCCAGTTCTTGTTGCCATCCATGAGGGGCGACATCACCTTCGGCTCCAGCATAGTGACCGGCACCGCATGCTTGGCAGCCGTGTATCGCTTGTACACCTGGGTGAGGATGGTCGGGCCCGTGCTGGTGAACGCGTTGCCAATCCGAGACTCGCGCAACATTTCGTCGATCACCTCGCGGAAGAACGGATGGCCGGGAGCGGAGCCCATCCCTGAGTTCATCACGCCAAACGGCCAGCCCCATAAGATGTTCGTCTGCTCGATTCGCTCCTGGTCCAAGAAGCTGTTAAGATTCTCCAATGCCGGGAAGAATGGTCTGACGCACTGTACGTCCATATCCAGGTAAATTCCTGCAAATAGCAGAAATATTCTTTCTCTGAAATAGATCCTGAAAAAAACGAAACCTAATGATGCATGTCTGCCACTGAGGGACGACCGACCCCATTTGACAGACTTGTTGTCACATTTAGGCTTATGCTAAAATAAGCTTAGTCTAGGTGTCCGGTTTTACAAAAATTTAAGTTTATGTAGATGTGAATGCATACATTTGATTTGCCTCTCATGACTCGCATAACCGGCTGACAACGAACTTTATTGTTGTTATTGTTGTTGTTGTTGTTGTTATGCGTTTACACCTGAAGCATTGTAATTTGCGACTGTCAAAGAGCCATAGAGCTATGATGCAATTTAACAAAAACGTCTGATGTCACTCCTGGGAGCCGATTGAGATTGCAGGGCCCTTATCAAAACCTACAGGGGTCGCTAGAAAAAAGCGCAAATTGCGCATTTACCACCACGGTTAGTAACACAGCATAATAGGCAGGTAATGAGAGAGTAGTCCACCGAGCTGAGGTACAGATCACCCTGCTGAAAGAAAATTGGTTGCCACCCCATAGTGCCTGCTCTTTACAACCTGCAGAACTTGAGTGCTTCTTTCTTTACTTCATGTGCGTCGATACGGGAAATGCTATAGCTCGTATTTTCTTTCAATCCAATTTGACCGATTTTGCATCTATATTAAGCATGATTCAGCTTCGATTCGGCACTCAAAGCTCAGGGTGAACAACAAGTCCTCAAAGCCGCTCACCGCCAAAGTGGTGCAGAACAATGTACCGAATAGAGTCGGCCCGCTCCAGCACGTCAGAGTATTTTTTGTACTTGGCGAGAAACTCCGGGTAGGCGGAGCTGATCAGCGCCTCCGCGTCGCTGTCCCGCCACAGGTAATATGTCCAGTCCGGGTTCAGCGACATGCAGCCGTTAATGTAAGGCAGGTAGTTTTCGTAGACCATCTCGGATGCAAACGCCTGGTGCAGAATTCGCGGTATGCGAGCAGACGAATTGAACGCTGGTGCAGCTTTCTTTGTGGGCGCGACTGCAGCTCTTGTGGTTGTTCGCGTACTCTGAGTTGTAGGTGTAGTTCTGGCAGTTAGCGTCACTAGCTTTAGCGAAGTTGGAGACAGATTCAAAGCCTGCTGTGTTGGCGGCTTCTTTGGCTCACGGTTCAGCAGCCGCTGCACAACAGAAGGCACTTGATTCAAAATAACTGACCTGGACATTTTCTGACTGCCGGACCAGTACCAGCCGACAGTTTTCCATGCGGCCTGGGAGATTGCGGAAGTCGAGGTGAGAAGTATAGAAGTACAGATTGCGGAATTCGCTTCTCAGTTATGTTCTCTCTCACCTCCGCTCTACCTTTTCTCTCTCCTCTCCTCTCCTCTCTTTTTCTCCCCTGCTTCTCCTCTCTCCCTCAGGGCTTAGAAATTAAGCTAGAACAATAGAGCTGGGTAAACAGGCAGGGTCTGTAACAGGTAGGATTTTGCGTCCGGCCTGCACCTTCTGCTCACGTCGGATAACAAAGAATTGAACTCGAAGCACGGTATTTCTGGGCCCAGGCTGCTGCGGTCTACAGCCCAGCCGAGGCAATGGCCATGCCTTTAGGCCCGCAAATGCGGGCGAGAGAAAAGTGAAGCGAGCGCCTCCACTGTCTCTCCTTTTTATTTGAAACACTGAAGAACTTGCGCGTGTTAACGTAAACTCTTATGCCCCACAACTCTTGTGGGGGACATAGAAAAAATGCAGATTACGCAGCAAGTTTTAGGCGCAGTCGCGCTTCGGAAATATGGCGGCATTTTATGCAGCTCATATCCCTCCGTGGTTCAAAAAACTTCGACACCCCGAAGTATTGTTGAAAGTTGAACCGTACTTGAAAATACCAGCCATTAGTATAGTAATGTTGAACTCCTCCAGCCGGGTCGCACCATTCCTCAATACGCGCTGCTCTAAGGGGGTCAGCATCGAAGTCCGCCACCTCGGAAACGCGGGCATGCAGTCCTCGTGAGCTATCTTAAGTAGCTTGACTGGCATGTCCATTGCATGCATCGATCGTGCTCCGGTCTTCTTTCCGGATGCACCGCAAATTTCCCTCACAGACTTCTTGCTGTGGAGAGACGACTCTTGGCCTTTGGACCGAAACACTGCTCCGCTTTTGAGACGGATCGCCTCTCAGGGCAGGAAAATTGATCTGCATGCCGGTCGCCGAGACAGTGACGTCGGGGCTGACTCTTCTTGTCGATCCATCCGAACGGCTGTTGAACACGCGTCAGCTGGGGCTGCGGCTGCACCGTGGTGGCAGTTGAACTGAACCACCGTTCCGACTTAATGCCGTCAAGCACACCAACGACGCAAGATGTCCTCTGGTCGCCGGATCCTGATTTGTTGATGTTGTGCTGTCCGTCAACTGGCTTCTATTCAACCCTCTGTTATCCTTCGTGACAGGAATTTCGTCCAGCAGACTCACGAGGTCAGGGAACCATTGTAACAGGTAGGATTTTGCGTCCTGCCTGCACCTTCTGCTCACGTCGGATAACAAAGAATTGAACTCGAAGCACGGTCAGTGGCCATGCCTTTAGGCCCGCAAATGCGGGCGAGAGAAAAGTGAAGCGAGCGCCTCCACTGTCTCTCCTTTTTATTTGAAACACTGAAGAACATGCGCGTGGGACCGTAAACTCTTATGCTACATCGAAAAAATGCAAATTACGCGTTTTAGGCGCAGCCGCACTTCGGAAATATGGCGGCATTCTATGCAGCTCATAGGGTCTACAATAGTACAAGCAGCGCATGGAAAGGCTACAGCAGTTCCCATTCATTTTAGACTCAAAGGCGAGGCGGAAAGTTGACCCAGACGGTTGACAGGCCGACACGGCCGGCCGGAGGATTCTAAATGAGCCCGGCGCGGAGGCCGCTCCTTGAGAGGAGCAGCTGGCACGTCCGGGACTGATGGCCAACCCCGACCAGCTAACCACCTAACCCTCGCCCCGTAGTAATGGGCAGGTCTATTTCTGATTTGATTGCATGCGCTGTTGTGTAAACCCGCTAACTAAGCGGTATCCAACACCATCGGTGGCAGGGGATGAAGTTGTAGAGAACGCACACGATCTTGAGGCCCAAAGAGGCACTGCTGGTTTTATATCTAAAATGTGACGACAAAAAGCATCTTCGGTGCTGTCGTTTTTTCCTCCACTGTCTGAAGGCATAAGATAACAGGTGTCTAGAAAATCGCTAAACATTCTTTTTCTCCTCACTGCTCTCTTCTCTGTCCTCTCTGCTCTCTTCTCTGTCCTCTCTCCTCTCTTCTCTCTTCTCTCTTCTCTCTTCTCTCTTCTCTCTCCTCTCTTCTCTCTTCTCTCTCCTCTCTTCTCTCTTCTCTCTCCTCTCTTCTCTCTTCTCTCTTCTCTCTTCTCTCTTCTCTCTTCTCTCTTCTCTCTTCTCTCTTCTCTCTTCTCTCTTCTCTCTTCTCTCCTCTCTCCTCTCTCCTCCTCTTCTGGGCCGGTGCAAGGTTCTCTATCTGGCCCTTAAGGTAAAATAGTTTGCCGATCCCTACCTAGATAGTCGGGAGAAAATCGCTGCTTTGAGAAATTATGCAGTACGAGCAGACTATGCAGAATAGCACCAGCTAGCAGCAGCTACCATAGACTATGCCGAATAGCACCAGCTAGCAGCAGCTACCATAGACTATGCAGAATAGCACCAGCTAGCAGCAGCTACCATAGACTATGCAGAATAGCACCAGCTAGCAGCAGCTACCATAGACTATGCCGAATAGCACCAGCTAGCAGCAGCTACCATAGACTATGCAGAATAGCACCAGCTAGCAGCAGCTACCATAGACTATGCAGAATAGCACCAGCTAGCAGCAGCTACCATAGACTATGCCGAATAGCACCAGCTAGCAGCAGCTACCATAGACTATGCAGAATAGCACCAGCTAGCAGCAGCTACCATAGACTATGCCGAATAGCACCAGCTAGCAGCAGCTACCATAGACTATGCCGAATAGCACCAGCTAGCAGCAGCTACCATAGACTATGCAGAATAGCTCCAGCTAGCAACAGCTACCATAGACTATGCAGAATAGCTCCAGCTAGCAACAGCTACCATAGACTAGGCATGCCAACCAACTGTACATTGGTAGCGGTAATGTGAGCCGGCCTTAAGACTCTAGTCTAAACTACGTGCTCGTAGCGAGTCCGCGCTAGCCTTGTGTTTTGTTTTTGGTTTTGTGCCTACCCTACAGCCTTGTACGTCAGAGTAATTAATCAATGCTGTAATAAGTTGCTAAATATCGGTGGAAGAAAGAATTTAAGATTTATTTAGTTAGTTAGCAAATATAATTGTTAAGTTGAATAACCTTTTTGGCTCCTATATCAACTACACTCGGCAGTTTCCGTTTCCGAATATATATAAATATATTTAACGTAACAAACTAAGCTAAATGTGCACTTTTAATATTGTGCTTTTCGCCGCTCCACAACATGCAGAGAAGCAGATGTTAATTGGAAGGTCGGAACAAAATCTTCGTAACTTTTCATCTCCTGTGCCTCGTGAGAGCTTCAGAGGATTGCATTTGCTTTGTGCTTGCTCTGACTTACACTCAATGATTAACAATTAATGCTTAGACAGACACCAAAGTCCGAAATGAGGTAAAAAGTAACAGCTGTGACTTACAAAGACGACACCGAATACAAGTAGTGTTCGAAAGAACAGCTCTTGCTTTGTCATCGAGCTGCCTCTTTTGTCTGGTCTTTAGGCAGCCCTTGGGCTCGATTCCAACGCTCTGTTCAATTATCGCTTTTTTCTGTGCTCACACAGTCTGAGTTGGCTGGGGGGAGCAGCTTGTTCTCGGCTACGCTCAGACGCCTGAAATGGAGGCGGTATAAAGTTCGTGTAAAGCATCCGTCAGTCGATTGCATAGTGAGCCTCACCAAGCCCTGTCTCTGCCCTGCCGATCGGCTATCGGCCGATTGCTATCCCAAACGGCCGTTTATCACTAATAAGCTAGATGAGATAGCAAAGAGCATTGCATTTCCACTCCAAAGTTTCCACTCTAAAAAACCAGTGGCCAATTTTTCCCAGATCTCAGCCCCGAGTGACGCAATTCGCAACACCCAGCGGTTCTCGTTTTAACTGTCGGGTGATGCAATTCGCGGACAAGGCCCCAGCTTAGGCTGGTGAGGAGTGGAGAGTGATGGCTAGAGTTGGGTTAAAGCTGCCTACTTGTTGACAACACTGGGGTGGAAACTAACATGTTGCTGAGTGTATGTACACCCATCCATGTTATGCATTTCCGTCTTTTACGCATAAAAAATAACAGACACGTCGCCACCAAGGGGGAAATGCCAATGCTTTGTCCCTCCGCCCTACCTTAATTGCCTGAATGCCTGAGGCGCCAAAATGAGTGTCTGAGGCGCAAAAATATGTGTCTGAGGCGCAAAAATGTGTGTCTGAGGCGCAAAATGAGTGTCTGGGGCGCCAAAGGGAGACGAATTTATATAGACTTGTATGTATTCATATCCGAGCCAATGCCTCCATTTCTCTTAGGGCTCCTTTGTGAGCCTGGAGTGAAATGGGTGTTAGCCATCCACCCCTCCTCGCGCTGTACATTGTGCGCTTTTGTGCGCTGTCCTCTGTACCCCTACGTGGGGTGGGGGGTTTGCTCACCAGCTTATTCATCTGCGCGCCGCCCTCTGCGCCACGTCGCTCGCTCGTCATGGAAAGCGCATGCAATTTTACAACCAAACAGCTCAAACCAGAGCTAGCTCAGCGAGAGGTCTTTCACAAGCTGGTCGTGAACAACAGCTCTATGAGCGTCTACAGAGGTGGGGAAAGAGGTAGAGAGAGAGAAAGAGAGAGAGAGAGAGAGAGAGAGAGAGAGAGAGAGAGAGAGAGAGAGAGAGAGAGAGAGAAGAGAGGTCACGGCGTGTTAAAAATTTTTTTCGAATATAGTCTACCGGTTTCAAGCCTCCGTTCTCTTCGTCAGGCCAAAAATCAGTGTGTGTGTGTGTGTGCGTGTATAAAGTGACCCGTGCTATTAGGACCAAAAAAGTGTTGGGCCAGGCCCAACAAGTGCGTCCCAACACACCAAAAAATGAAAGCCTTAGAAATGAAAAAATATTCATTGGAACCGTCTTTCAATTCTCTTTTCAAAAATCAAGGTCATTTTTTCATATTTTAAATCAAACACGAGCTATGTAATGATTTGTAGCGTCCCAAGAGGGTAAAAAATTATGCGAAAATTTTCTTTTGACCCAACATAACTATTGGGTCACAATAGGAATTCACGCTCTTTTACAATGTTTCTTACAATTATAGTGGAAGTTCTAGTAAAAGTAACAAAGTATGTACACCACAGAGCTGCTAATCGACGCTCTAAGGATCCAATGGTATTTGACAGCGTATTTTCTGAATTTCGGATATAAAAAATAATTCTATAAAGATTCAAAATCCTATTTTCAAATATGAAATGTGTTAGCAAGACAAAGAAAAACTTTGCTTTCCCCCAACAAGTATCGTTGATTTTATTATATAGTAGTTAAAGTACGTTATTCCACGTTACTAAAAGGAAGCGTGTTCTCTAAGGCTTCTTAATTGGCCTGAGTTTGTGGTTAGCTATACGCTCGTATTACGAGCATATTTGCAAAATATTCCATAGAGTTATTATTTGGTATAGTGATTTGATGTACTGAGAAACAATGAGACTTAGATCACTGCATGGACTGCTAGCTCATTTTAGCCTGTCACTGTAAGGTCAAAGGCGATTTGTTGGCCATAAACTAACTAGCGCACGAGTACTCTTAACAGAACCAGATTGTCGCGTTAGTCTATTACCCTCCAACATAGTATCTTAGACCACTTAAAGTTGTACAGCCCTCTCTGGAAAACAGTTCTTTCTCATTCGATCGTAAAGATAAAACCCGTGTGCATATATTCAGAAGTATTAGGACAAGCGTGTACAAGACCCAAGAAATTCCTTCCCCCGGGCCAATTGTGTACATTCCTATCCAGGCGGAGGGGAAGCGCGCGGAGGAGGAGAGGCGGGCGCAAGGGGGTGGAGTTTCACCTTAACACTGAGGCGGAGGCCTACGGAGGAGGTAGAGCTAAGATTGGAGCCTACGAGAGGCATACAAAGGGGTCGTACTATAAAGCTGTCGTAGCATAAGTTTGATCGTACGTCGGAACTTCTACACTGCGGACATAGGGCCCGTTCTATAAAACTTTCGTAAGTTCTGTCGTACGATCCAACTTACGCACGAGAGTTGAGAACCGTCTCAGAACGTTCTTAAGTGCGTTCGGTGAAACTTTCGCAGATGCGTCATAACTTACGCAGTAGCTGCGATCAAACTTAAGAATTCATGCCTGACTTTTTCCTCTGCCAGTGGTCTTTTTGGAACTGATTTTACCGTAATTGGAACTTAGCTCGTAAAAAACACGTTGCACTCTTAAATTAAAGTAAGACAAAATTAAGCTCATTTATCCATTACCATTACAAGCAATATGAGCTATGACCATTTTGACACAGGTCGATTCCACTGTTGTATTTAGGCACATTAAAAAACATTCAAACAAGGGTGCCTTATTCATTCGCATATACAAATAAGGCCTAGAGAATTCCTTAATTACGTTCCTAGTGCCATTTTGACGCATCACATGTCATTAAAATTAAGCTGTTGACTGCTCTCATTGCCTCGATTTTTATTTTCTATCGTCAGTCTTTCCTGCTCAACGCGTAGACGTTCCGTCTCGATCTTCAGCCTCTCTCTCTCTCGACAAACAATCTGTCGTTTTCAACTTCCAATCGAGCTTCCTCCACCCGAAGACGTTTTATTTCTAAGCTTTCGATCAGCCCAAGTTTGCTCTGCTTTCGCTGACGCTTCGTGTTCTTGGCAGCGGGGTTAGCAACAGACTCTTCACTTTTTTCGTCGTCAGCTGTCTCGTACTCAGGCGATGTGCTTCTGCCAACAGCTTCGGAAAATTCATCAGCAGGCGCACTTGCGATATCAATGTACTTGGCCGCCAAGCTTGATGCTGCACTATTGGATTTAGGCAGCTGCAGCGTGTCAACACCACGTGGCACGCCTTCCACGACCTGTTTTCGGATGGACTGCGCCGCCTTCTCCTCTAAACTCGACAGCTGTGGGGCCTGCGATGGACCGCCTCCCGTCTTAGCTTGCTCCTTGCGGATGCTGGCTACTTTGTGCTTCAGTTGACTCTTGAAGTCGGACCACCGCTTTCGGCAGTTCTCTCCAGAACGTCCTTGTCCACCGACTGCATTCACGATATCGGCAATTTGCTGCCATCCGCGTTTCTTGCGAAAATTCGCTTGGGGCTCTCCAGGTAACTTTTCCGTTCGGTCGTTGCTTCTTGCAGCGTCTCCAGTTCCGCCGTTGACCAGTTCGCCGCGCGTTTTTGTGCTGCGTAAGAATTCATTGCATTCCAATTATTTGGCACTTTCGACCGTATCAGCTTCTCTTTATGCTGTTATACGAGCTATACGAGCGTAATTGCCACTCTACTTAAATGTCGATTGGTCAAGGCTGTTTGCAACCCTTCGACGGCAAAATCAATTATGTGATGCGAACGTATATTTGAGGAGCAATTATCAGGTCGGCCTGATAAGACGGTCAGCCAGTCACACAGTATAGGGGACATAAAGTTAAGGATAATTAGAGTGGTTTGACACCAGCCCCGGGCCCTCTTAAAACTTACTTAATTAACCAATAAAATCTATTATCTAATTATCTATTTGAAGCAACTTATGCTTCAAGAACTTAGCGCTGAAATTCCCCATCGGATTGCTAACTCACTTGCAATTGCCAAAGTCAGATCCGAGAATGAATTTTTTGGACATCGCATTCGCTCAGCATGCTTTGAGAACTGAGAGAAGGTTTCGAGACAGACTTGACCCTCTCGACTTCAGTAATCGGGAAATTTTCGAGCGGTACCGGCTGCCACGTCAACTTTTGCTGGAGCTCATTGAGTTGCTGCGGCCGCAACTACAACGTCAGACGCGTCGCAACAGAGCTATTTCCGTCGAACTGCAGGTTTGCCTTGCCCTCCGATTTTTTGCAACAGGCAGCTTTCTCAAAGTCATTGGGGACGTTTTCAACTGTAGCTGCGTCACGGTGTCCGGAGTTGTGACTGGAGGTTGCCTGCTACTTCAGGACATGGCACCCATTTGCATTTCGTTTCCAAGCAATCAGCAAGCAGCAGCAGCATCAGCACGTGCATTTTTTTAAATTGCCGGAATGCCTCAGGTGCTCGGAGCCATAGACTGCACGCACATCCGCATCCGGCGCCCTACCGATGACGGTGGAATCTTCATTAATCGAAAAGGATTTCACTCGATTAATGTTCAGGCCGTATGTAGTGCCAATCTCGCATTTACAAACGTTGTCGCACGTTGGCCTGGCAGTAGCCACGACTCCTTCATTTTTCAACAATCTGCACTGAAAGATCTCCTCGCGGATGGGAAGGTCGCTGGCTTCTTGGTTGGAGATGCGGGCTACCCACTCCGACCGTTTCTGATGACGCCATTTAGGGATCCACAAACAAATTCCGAGCAAAATTTCAACCGGCGACTAAGCAAAACGCGCGTAACAATCGAGAGGGCTTTTGGTGTTTTGAAAGCAAGATTTCGATGCCTCGATCACAGCGGAGGAGCTTTACAATTCAATCCGAGTAAAGTGTGCAACATCATTGTTGCATGCTGCGTGCTCCACAATTTCGCCGTGGCCAGAGCCGTTCCACTTCCACCTGAACATCAGCCGCTAGCCATGGAAGCAACTGCTGAAAATGAAGCCGCACTGGCTGAAGACACCGCTGCTGGTCGAGCAGAAAGGCAGCGGATCATTGAGCTACTCCCACCGTGACTTACTTAAACAAAATTTGTGTTTCTTGCTACTCAAACTTCAAATTAACAAATTTCGCTATTGTTTGATTTTTTCAGTCTTTAAACTTACATGCTTTAAACTTAAATGCAATTTTTTTGTCTGAATGAAGTCGGCGCTGTGCATTTTCACAACTAAAGAGTGACTTACGACAGGTCCGACCTGTCTTAGATTTACGGCGGAACTTAAGAAGCCGAAGTGACTTACGAAAGTTTCACCGAACGCAAATTTACGCGTGCCCGATGACTTAAGAAGCTTCTTAAATCTAAGAACGGTCTTAAGATACGATGGTTTCACCGAACATTTTACGACACGGTACGAACGTAAGTTCGAACTTAAGGATACGCAAGCTTTATAGAACGGGCCCATAGGAGCTAAGAACGATCTTATCTTACAATGGCTTTATAGAACGGGCCCGAAATCTTAATAGAATGGTAGAAGTTCGCTTTGGCAAACAGCATCCTGCATATGGTAAAAGAATGTAGTTCATTTACGAGGCCTGCCCTACACAGGCGAAATGTGCCCAAGGCACAAGAGTTCCATGACCTCTTTCCATGGAAACTTGGCTATACGAGCGTAGGAACCATTACAAATATGTAAGTTGAATTTAAAGATCCTTTTTAGGATTCATAAACTTAACTTAACTAAACTTAACTAATCAAGCTTAAAATGTATTTTTACAATTCCAGATATATGTACATGTAAATTTGCTCAGCAATCGTTTTCTTCTATCAAGCGAATTGCCTTTATTGTCAAGTAAGTCATATTACATGTATATGTGGATATTTTTGTGCATGGTAAAAATTTAGAAGCAGCCCACTACGAGAAGCAAAATAGTTGTTTATTGAATGAAATTGACATCGGTTTCGCAAGTAGCATTTTGGGCACATCCAAATCGCTGCAGCGCCACAGCCATGCGCGGAGCCAAAAACAATACTTATTGAGCGCTTGGCCAATTTTAAATTATTCTATTCGGACAATATGAAAAATGAGAATGTTCTAGACCGCGAAGAGCATATTGCAAAGACAAACAGAGTAAAGCCAGCAGCAAAAATGCTCTCTATGGAAGATTTGGTTGGGAAGATGGCAAAAAAAAGAATCTCAGAAACTTGCACATTCCATAACTGGAACTGAATCGGAATGTGTTTTGCTTTCTAGGGGCTTATTGGAACAAACAAGTCTGCAGACAGCTAGAGTGAGAGAGTGAATTTGTGCAGGGCTATTGGGACAGTGAGATGTAAAGTTCATCTGAATGACTAAATAGACGGCACTGTTGGGACAAACTACACGCTCACATTTTAGTTACACACCATAATTTCATTTGCAATGAAGAATTTATTAGGACATCGACATAGATTTCTGTTTTCCTTTTTCCTTTGTACGCACAGGTTCAGCCGCTAAGTGGCATGCCTTAAAGAGAAGACCTACATCAACAATTAACAGCGAGCATTCCGATATCGCGGACGCATTAGCCACATCTTGTTTACTAGCTGCTCAGGAGCAGCAACGGACACTTCTCATGCAGACAGGCTGCAGCCAGTCTATTGATGATTTGTCTTGTGGAGCTAAAGACAACTCGTCCGGCAAAGGATTAAAGAGAAAGAGGCGATCTGTTCTGGGTGAGCATTATCTGCTGTGGAAGTAACCAGAGTATTTGTGTTGCCCGGTAGAGCACAATTCGAAATCAATGTAAGCAATCTCAGAGGCATTGTTGGGACACAATCTACGCCTAGCAAACACAGCCTAGCCTAGCTCAAGTGTGGTAATTTGCGGGGCATTTATTGGGACATCATTGCAGCTGGGCTTATTTTTCAGCCTATTTTATGTCGCACTTATTGGGACAGTGCTGATTCTAGTCGCGACTCCTTCTGACTTTTTGAAACAGACCCAGCATTAGTTGAACACATTCTATTAAAGAGTTCTCGATTAGACCATTAATTATTACTAAATCAAACCTATCTTAATTTCTTTTCTTCGCAGCTTCTGAAGTCAGCAACGCTAGCGACATGCCTTAAAGAGAAGACCTACATCAACAATTAACAGCGAGCATTCCGATATCGCGGATGCATTAGCCACATCTTGTTTACTAGCTGCTCAGGAGCAGCAACGGACACTTCTCATGCAGACAGGCTGCAGCCAGTCTATTGATGATTTGTCTTGTGGAGCTAAAGACAACTCGTCCGGCAAAGGATTAAAGAGAAAGAGGCGATCTGTTCTGGGTGAGCATTATCTGCTGTGGAAGTAACCAGAGTATTTGTGTTGCCCGGTAGAGCACAATTCGAAATCAATGTAACAATCTCAGAGGCATTGTTGGGACACAAACTACGACTAGCAAACACAGCCCAGCCTAGCTCAAGTGTGGTAATTTGCGGGGCATTTATTGGGACATCATTGCAGCTTGGCACTTTAAAATCAATGTAAGCAATCTCAGAGGCATTGTTGGGACACAATCTACGCCTAGCAAACACAGCCTAGCCTAGCTCAAGTGTGGTAATTTGCGGGGCATTTATTGGGACATCATTGCAGCTGGGCTTATTTTTCAGCCTATTTTATGTCGCACTTATTGGGACAGTGCTGATTCTAGTCGCGACTCCTTCTGACTTTTTGAAACAGACCCAGCATTAGTTGAACACATTCTATTAAAGAGTTCTCGATTAGACCATTAATTATTACTAAATCAAACCTATCTTAATTTCTTTTCTTCGCAGCTTCTGAAGTCAGCAACGCTAGCGACATGCCTTAAAGAGAAGACCTACATCAACAATTAACAGCGAGCATTCCGATATCGCGGACGCATTAGCCACATCTTGTTTACTAGCTGCTCAGGAGCAGCAACAGACACTTCCCACGCAGGCAGGCTGCAGCCAGTCCTTTGATTCGTCCTGTGGAGCTGGTTTTTTAAAGTTTCAGAATCGTGAAGTCAGTTAACTGCTGTGTGCCTCAACAATGTGTTACTCAGTGGACGCAATTTTTTTGCAACCTGTCTATAATTTGAACCTGTGCAATGAACTCGGTAGAGCTCTAGAGTGTGCTTTCAACACAGTAGTGATTTATATTAGCATGTTTGGAGAGTTCAAACTTCGCTTGATGAATATGGTGTTAGTGTAATTTTCGGGACAGCCCTATCCACACTGGCTATGATGGAATTGTTGGGACAGCCCTATCCACACTGGCTATGATGGAATTGTTGGGACAGCCCTATCCACACTGGCTATGATGGAATTGTTGGGACAGCCCTATCCACACTGGCTATGATAGCATTGTTGGGACAGCCGCACTATTGTGTTATAGTGTGATTCTTTCCATTCCTATTAGGTTAGTATTTAGCGGGTCCAAATAGCTGACACGGATTTCATGTGCCGAATCTTTTTGAGTAATTTTAGATGTTACTGTCATAATAAAAAAGTACATGTTCATGAACAGTGGAGTTTCGCTACAGAATTATTTTTGTGGTGGTGGCACTAAAACTAGCTACAATAATTCGTGTCAGAAAAAAGCTATTTGAGATGTGTCAATGTCTTTCGGTTTTTGATAACCTGAATATCCTTAACGTTTACCCTGCTCTCTTCTATATTCTATGATTGCTGAAATTATCTGCTGAATAAATTTGAAGCGCTGATAATATTGCGTCAAGTAGCATTCAGCAGGACAACAATTAGTTTTTTAACCCTATTTTACACAAATTAGACAATATAGCTCGTAAATGTACAGTCTCTTGTGAGTTTAATACGGCAGGTCTACCGAGACTGCTCTCCATGTCATTGTTGACTTCCTGGAGAGGGCCGTTCTTGGCAGCGGCTTTGCCCTCTCGCTTTTCCTGGACATTGAGGGGGCCTTCGACAACGTCATCTTCGAGGCCTTTTGCAGAGCCCTGGAATCCAGGGCCACGCACCCTCACCTTGTCCGGTGGATCATGTTCATGATCCGGAACCGCACTGTTGTGGCCCACCTGAACGGCAGCTCTCTTTCGGTGCCTGTCCTGAAAGGGGGCCCCCAGGGCGGCGTTCTCACCCCCGTTCTCTGGAACATGGTCATGGATGAGTTGCTTTGCAGTGATCTCCACGACCCCATTCTCAAGGTGGGCTATGCCGATGATGTGACCGCGATATGCGCGGGCCCCTCGGTTGATACCATCAGAGACCTTCTGCAGGGCTTTCTGGGACGAGCGGAGCGTTGGGCAAAACAATGTGGCCTTAGACTCTCAGAGTCGAAAACCACAGCAGTCATGTTTACCAAAAAACTGCTCTGGACCATTAAGCCCCTCACCCTCTATGGAAAGAATATTTCCATGGAGAAGCAGGTCCGCTGCCTGGGCCTCACTCTGGACCACAGGCTTAACTGGACTCCGCACATTCAAACTAAAGCCAAAAAAGCCCTGGCTGTACTGGCTCAGATCAGTCGCGCCGTGGGCACCACCTGGGGGCTCACCCCCAGGAAGCTGTGGTGGATTTACACTGCCATCATCCGCCCCTCGATCAGTTACGCCAGCCTCGTGTGGGCTAGCGGCCTGAGCGTCAAGAGCAACCTCAACGCTCTCTACAAAATCCAGGGCAGAGCCTGCCGCATGACTATGGGCGCTCCACCCCCTACTCCTTTTGAAGGCATGAATGCCTTCCTCTGTGCCCCTCCTTTGGATATTTATATCAAAGGAGAGGCGGTGAAGAGCACCCGGCGTCTTCTGGATGCTGGGGTGGCCTTTAAGAAAGTGCGGGCCTTTAAGAAGCGGTCGCTTATCCCGCACTCTGACCTCTGCCTCAAGGCTCTCGAGGAGTGTGGCGGGCTCAACATCCTCACGGACTCGATTCCAGCCACCCTTCTCCTGAACCAAAGGTATAAGGTCATCATTCAGCCTCGACACGAGGCGAGTGACAGCTGGAGCGATTCTGAAATCCACTGTTACACTGACGGCTCTATGAGGCATGGTCTCTTAGGCTTCGGAGCGTGTGTCTTCTTCAAGGGAGAAGTGGTGTGGAGCTACTCCCAGCACACTGGGCTCAACTCCAGTGTTTTTCAGAGCGAGGTGCTTGCCATCAGCTCCTGCGCGGCAGAGCTGCGCCGAAGGCAGCTTAGCGGCCGGAAATTTATTTTTCACTCTGACAGCCAAGCAGCCCTTCGGGCCCTCTGCCGCAGCACCGCCAGCTCCAGGTCCGTCCTGGACTGCAACACCCAGCTCAACGGGCTTGCGCTAGGCAACCAAGTGGAGCTCAGATGGATCCCGGGCCATGCCGGTTTCCTCGGCAACGAGCGCGCCGACATGCTGGCTAAGGCTGGCTCCGCCGGCGCGCTGCTGGGGCCGGGCCCGGGAGCCCCCATTCCCGCCTCGGTGATCAATTCCCGCGTTAAGCGCTGGGCTGACTCCGAGCATCTCCGCAGGTGGCACGACACCCGGAATTGTAGGCAATCCCGTGCTGCCGTCCCCTGCCCCTCTCCCCTCCTGCGTAGAGCCCTCCTCAGGCTCAACCGCAGAGACCTCAGAGCAGTCAGCATGGCCCTCTCCGGGCATGGCTGCTTCTCTCGCCACCGCTTCCTTCAGGGCCAAGTACCCGAGGAGCGGTGCCCCTTCTGCCGCTCAGGCAGTGAAAACGCCGAGCATTTTATCTGCCACTGCCCGGTTTTCACCAGGGCCAGGCTTACTCACCTCAGGCCAAACCCGGTTCTCTCCGACGTTTGCAGGCCCGAGAGCATCCCGCTGCTCGCCCGGTACCTCAGGGACACCGGACGAGCTGAGTTCTTCCCCACCGTCGGTGAGGAGGACCGCGCTGCAGGCGAGACCGACGGGTCCCCTGAGCGACACCACTTCAACGGAAGTCGTTGGTCGCCAGGGGCTAGCGGAATGGGCGGTCTCCTCCGCCTCCTCGCTGCATCCGCCGGACGCCCCCTGCAGCTAAGTCAAGTCAAGTCAAGCCAGCGCGAGCTCAAGCTGGGCCTCGTCCTTGAAGGCGAGGATAACGCTGCCGATGGCGTTTCGAATCGCCTCGACTTTTATATCGAGGGCGTCGTTTTCCCAGAGGAAGTCATCAATTACGCCGATCGATGCTTCCATCTGGGCGGTGGTCAGCGTACCGCTAGCCGCGCCCACGCAGATTTTAAATTTCGGCTCCGTCGCCACTTTGGCGTACGTGCCGGCATTTGCCTCCTTTGGCCTCTTGGGGTCCAGCGAGGGGTCGGTACGCTCGTCTGGCTGCTGCCTTTTCCGCTCAGGGCCAGCCGAGGTTTTATCATCGCGCCTGCGACGGGTGACGACCTGGAAGCCGTCATTTTGAGACGCCCCTGCAGCGGGGGTGGAAGTGGACGCACCTGGGCGAGGTGCGGGGTTTCCGCGGGGTTTGCGGCAGAATCAACGTCCATGTTGGAGGGTTGGGGGATTGACGGACCCCCGGCCGCGGGAATTGACGGCTCTCGAGCCGTGTCGGTTTTTGATTTATCCATGCAGAGTAGGCTGAAATGGAAAAACTGAAATGTAGAAAAATAGGGGAGGGTAACCGCTCGGGGACTGGATATACCCCCAGCCAGCTCCGTGGAGCTACCCTCTGCCACGGTAAACAGCAGAGAAGCTTTGGGTTGCCGTCTTTTCCCAGGATTGCTCCCAGGCGAGGCTCCGGCAGGCCCCCGGTCCACACTCTGCAAGATCAGGGGGCGGGAGGCCGGCTGCGGGCTTGGGACACAAGCGCCAGGTCGGGTTGACAGCCGACGCCCGAGCCCTCCCCTACAGGAGCGGCCCTCGAGAACCCGTGTGGTACCAGTTGCAACTATGGGCTGTCGATGGGTAGTTGGCGCTTAGCCAGCAGCCAACTACTTAGCAGCCACCTGCCCTGCAAAAAAGCAGCAGGGGGGATCCGTCCTCCACCAGCAGACCAAGACGAGGAAGCTAACCGCTTCCGCGCCAGGCCAGAGCGAAAAAGGAGGGGAAAAGCCTCCATTGTTAGTATTCGAAGTAAAATGATGCTTAATGTAAAAGTCATGAGCCCTGAAAGTCAGCTATCCAGCCTAAGATATTAGCATCCCCTGTGAGCTTTGGCATCAAAGCTTCCCTTTTATGCCATGGCTTAATCCTAACTCCTCTTTGATCTACCTTCGGCTTGGCCTACCAACAGCTTCCAATTGACCCTTGGCATCTCAGCAACCCCCTCCATGAGCCACAGCATTTCAGCAATCCCCTCATGAGCCTTGACATCTCAGCAACTCCATTGTTGATATTGTAATGAAGTCAAGTCAATCGCTTATTTTGGAGTAACTCACTTGAGGCAAAACCCTCCACGCTCTGTATATTTTATAGGCCAAGGGGCACGGTGGCCCGCGCATGTACATACCGTACGTACTGCTCACAAGGCTTACTAAACAAGCTTCACCCCTACCGCGCGGCCCCACCCCATAAGTCATGACAGATATCTCAGCAATTTTTCTAATGAACCTTGACGTCTCAGAAATTCTCCCCAGCAGCCCCAGCATTTCAGTAATTCTCTTCATGAAGCCTTGACATGGAAGCAATCTGTGTTGACTACTTGACCAGGAAAAACCTATAGAATAGGAGCGATAACTTCTCAATGTAGCACACTAGTAAACTGAGATGTCCTGCTCTGACCCTGTCTCGGGTCCTCATAAATTAATTGTGTAAAACTGGACTAGACGCTCTCTACACCCTACAGAACCATAGAACTCAGAATGAGCACGGATTGTAGGGTGGACAATTCGTGTTCACCCTACACTCAAAGAGATAGGGCAGGCAGAAAGGCAGCTGAAAGATTCCTCTTTCTGCTAAGGGATAATTCGATATTAGGAAGCGAATGTCGCGAAACTTTTTCTATAAAAAAGATATCCGTGGGCAGGAAGTGCAACAGATCGACCTATTTGTAGAGTTTCCTAGCTGAGGTATGGCTCAATCTGTAAAGGAAAAGCACGATACATTATAGGGTTGAATTTAGGAAAGTAAAAAATGTTAGTTTTATCAAGTCCCGTCTTGTTGTATAGTGCATGAAATTCATTTGTTTACATGTCAAACCGTTTAGGGCCTACAAGGCGTTAAAGACGCTCGGATTTCATTTTTCGCTCTGAAGGTTTTTGAAACGTTGCGAGCTGAGTCACTGAGTTAAGCTTCAAGTTGAATCAGTGTCCGACCCCCGGCCGTCTTCTACCATAGACATCGGTCGTCTTAGACCATAGACATCGGCCGTCTTGACTATAGACATCGGCCGTCTTAGATTACAAACATCGGCCGTCTTAGACCATAGACATCGGCCTTCTTAGACTACATACATCGTCCGTCTTAGACCATAGACATCGGCCGTCTTAGACCATAACATCGGCCCTCTTAGACTACATACATCGTCCGTCTTAGACCATAGACATCGGCTCTCTTAGACTACATACATCGGCCGTCTTAGACCATAGACATCGGCCCTCTTAGGCTACATACATCGTCCGTCTTAGACCATAGACATCGGCTCTCTTAGACTACATACATCGGCCGTCTTAGACCATAGACATCGGCCCTCTTAGGCTACATACATCGGCCGTCTTAGACCATAGACATCGGCCCTCTTGGACTACATACATCGGCCGTCTTAGACCATATATACCGGCCGTCATACGATTTAAGTGACATACGTCTAGAAAGACGCTATAATTCTTTAAGTGAAGGGCGATGTCTGCCCAAAAATAAGAAGAGGTTGATCTTTAGCATCAAAATGAAATTGCAAGAGTAGCGTCTACGTCTTCGACTACGTCTAGTAGTCCACACGCTCCTGCATCTTTTTCGAGTCATCCAGTATTTCCTTGACGAGTAATGCCTATTGGCTAGAAGAATATGCGAGTACTTTTAAAGCAGGTAATTTTTTGTTACGGGTGTACATTATAAGTAGGTTTTCTCGTTATCTCGCGGCTGTAGAGTTACAAGTGAGTAACGCGCGTACATGCAGCTTTATCTGGCTTACCTGATAGGCTAATTTTCTTGATTTTATAAGCAGTCGTAGGGAAGTAAGCTTTACATTTATAGTGCAAGCTAAATGAATCTTGCACAAGTCAGTAGCTCTAAGAGCACGGCCTCTCAGCCACGAAGACTGCCGCTTACTACCAGGACTCAATTTTCAACGCAAATTAAATTTAAGAAGTTAAATCTATCTGAATCTTCGTCGCATTCATTACGATAGGCATTTGCTGGAAAAATTGAAGCGAAAACATTGACACACCTCAGTCACGAGGTATTGAAATAATAAGAGCTAGTAAGAAGAAACATAATAAAGACTATATATTAGATATACAAGTATTAGATAGATTATAGTGATGGAATGTCATTTTCGCTCTTACAATGCTTTAACCTACATGGGAATTTGTAGCTTTTATAGATTAATTAATTCGGCTACTTATTTGTAACAAAACTAATCACAGCACATTGGAACATGAACTGATTGGCAAAAATGTAATTTCTAATGCATCTGACAGTCTCGGAAACGCAATTGCATTATGTGTAAAATATATCCGTACGGTAAATTGTGAGTCATAGGGAATCTTTATACGAAATTGTGCTCATAACTGAAGTTTTCATGTCCGTCTGACGCTTCATCACAAATCTATTGGTGCCGCATGCAAAATATAGCTGCATCTGCGGAGGATGAATATGACAGAATGAGCAGACACGCATCAAGCCGTCAGAATTCGTTTCAATCAAACAATACGCAAAATTCAGCCAAGACACGGCAGTGCTCTCATCCACCGAATGATGGTAAGTAACTACGAGCGTAATTATGACTAGTTTACAGTAGAATCTGTCCTCCAAAGCACCTGTAGAGATGCATGAGCTGATGAATAGTTCATGTGCATTCTAAGCCATCCAGTCAATTCGGATCAAGGTGCAATGACAAAACAGTACAAGAGCAAGATCTTGTTTAAAATAAGCAAACACTATTACATTTGATATGGAATACGAGTATTTGACACTTATTGCACAGGAAAATGTTCTAAAACACTTAACACTACTACTTCTGCCCTGCAGCTAAGTCCACCAACCAGCTACGAGACATTCCAACGCGTTTCTTTGAATTCGCAGTGTGAACTTTCCTTCTGTTATGAAATGGCATCACTAGAAGCTTAGGCACTTGACAGTCAGCCACCTGTTTACCTCTTCATTTGAAAGTTCGAACCCGGGGCCAGAAGCGGGCAGTGACATTAAACGGCTTCTTGCGCGCCCCGGCAGCGAAGCCGTAGCCAAGATGAAGGAATCTGTGAACGCAGATTGTGGAATTGTCCGAGTCATCGTAGCGCCAGTTCTTCGACTCAAGCATGATGCAGCCGCGCTCTTTCCAGCTGCGCTGCGAGTCCGGCTTCGATTTGGCTGCAGCTGAAAAGCGGGGTCATAAAATTAAATTATTAATAGATTCCAATCCAGTAGTATAGCTAGTAAACTCTCTCTCCGGCCAAGCACTGTACTGCCTTTATAAGTATCTGGAGGAGAGAACCGTGCAGCCCCAGTCCGGCGATGGTAATGCGGGAGAGAGCGACTACTGCCTGGGATCCTACTGCTTCCTCCCGGTCTCTCATTGTTCATAGAATGAAACTACCAGCGCAATCAAGATCCTCACTGCTGTTTGATCCTCAGTCCTCACTGAATGCCAAATCAGATCTGACTAAAATCTTCTCTGACAGCCAGCGTTGAAATTGTAGAGCTTACGCATGCAAAACAGAGCGGCTTGATGGCGTGCCTGTTTCCCCTAGGAACCCTTTTTTCACAAAAAACATTCGACTACTGTTCTTGCAGAGTTTTCTCAACTATCGATAATAAAAACCCGCGCCTTCACTCCGTGCGTGTGTCAACAATTTCATCAACCCGAAAATCGTCAGGGAAAAAGTTCCGCATGTGTCTGTGTGTGTCATTCGCGCATGTCACTCCAGTTTTTAATCCGCTCTTGTTGAATCAGCTGAATAGACGCCTGCTTACAGGATCTGCTAACTTTACTGAAGTGTTGTCTGCTTTTAAAAGTAGAAAAATTGCACGCCTTCAGCTATTTGTGCCTATCGATTCAGTCAAGCAAAAGTTTTGAAAGCAGATTAACTGACAGACTTGTGCACGCACCCAGCTAGCCGGTCAAAGACTCGACTTGGAAAAATGTGAATTCATATTTCCACTCTCTTCCGCAAGACTTTGCTCGCTCTCAGCTATATCGCTAGCTATTCAGGGTTTGCTAAATGTGACTCACACGTAGATAAGACCAACGTTTGCCAATACTAAGCATTGCAGTAAGAGAAAAATTGTGCAGCAGAGTGTCTCACAACTGCTCGGGTTGTGAGACGTATTTCATATCCACATGCATGGCGGTCGCGCGTCTCTTTTATGTTTGGCAGCGTGTCCCATGTATGCCGGGCCGTAGTTATTGATTGCGGCGGAATTGCATAAGTACGACTGCTATGAAAATTGATCTCCTATTTAACCCCTAATTACGTCTCTACATTGTATTCTCGTACCCTTCAGCTCCAGTCTGAAGATGAGCTTCATTTCATGCTAGTACACACACATGTAGCTGATAGTGAAATACTACTACCAAATTTAAGCGCATGTACGAGCTACCTCACCAATTGTTATCTAGGCTAAAATATGCACAGAATCGCTAAGTACGACTTTCTAAGCCGCTGTACTGCACGAGCAACAGCTACATAGAGCAATACTCGTCGCTGTTATCATAGTAAGGTTTCCAAAGTGAATGCTTCGGCACTGCAAGGTCAAGTTTTACAAGCAAGTATACTTTTAGAAGCTAAGTGGTGACTGATCAATCGAGCATTTCCTCTGCGCAAATAACGTCTGTGATTTAGCAACAACAACCACTAAACAACCCAGAATGAGGTCGCAGCAGTCCGAGTCGTTGAGCGTTCTGCTTATTTTTGTCACTAGTCATTTTTCCCTGCCTAAACTCTCTGCACAATTAATTTAAGCTCCAAAAGGGATCTCACCCAATGAGCCGCACATGCTGCGCCAGTTCTTGTTGCCATCCATGAGGGGCGACATCACATTCGGCTCGAGCAGGGTGACCGGCACCGCGGGCTTGACAGCCGTATATTGCTTGTACACCTGGGTGAGGATGGCCGGGCCCGTGGTGGCAAACGCGTTGCCAATCTGAGACTTGTGCAACATTTCGTTGATCACCTCGCGGAAGAACGGATGACCGGGAGCGGAGCCCATTGCTGAGTTCATCACGCTGAACGGCCAGCCCCAGAAGATGTTCGTCTGCTCGATTCGCTCCTGGTCCAAAAAGCTGTTAAAATTCTCCAGTGCTGGGAAGAATGGCCTGACGCACTGTACGTCCATATCCAGGTAAATTCCTGAAATAACGGAGCAGGGAGTGTCGGAACATAACGATGCATGCCTGGTAACTGAGGAACGACCGAACCCTTTTGACAAAATAGGCAATTATTTTGTCTATGCAACATTTACACCTGAAGCATTGTAATTTGTAACTGGCAAAGAGCCGGAAAACAATTCTAGAAACTAGCAAAGACATCTGATATCACTCCTATATGAGATTTAAAGGCGCTTATGAAAACCCTACAGGGGTCGTTAGCGAATAGAGCAAAGTGAATAGCGCATTTACCGCCAGCGCTGCTAGTTAAGCAGAGCAGGCCGCGGTTAGTACGTAGGTAGGCAGTTAATAAGAGAATGATCTATCATGCTGAGGTATTTGACCACCCACCCGGCTGTAATAGGGTAGCATCGCTGAGCTGCAATAGAAAAATTGGTTGCGAGCACTTTACAAGTGGCAGGGCTTGAGTGTGTCTATTTTTACGGGCTGGCTCGTATGCTTCTATGTGAAATTATAGATTTTCTTTCAATCCAATTTGACCGATTTTGCATCTATATTTAGCATGATTCAGCTTCAAATGCTTTCCTGAAGCGGCACTCAAAGCTCTGGGTAACTAACAAGTCCTCAAAGCCGCTCACCGCCAAAGTGGTGCAGAACAATGTACCGAATAGAGTCGGCCCGCTCCAGCACGTCAGAGTATTTCTTGTACTTGGCGAGAAACTCCGGATAGGCGGAGCTGATCAGCGCCTCCGCGTCGCTGTCCCGCCACAGATAATATGTCCAGTCCGGGTTCAGCGACATGCAGCCGTTAATGTAAGGCAGGTAGTTTTCGTAGACCATCTCGGATGCAAACGCCTGGTGCAGAATTCGCGGTATGCGAGCAGACGAATTGAACGCTGGTACAGCTTTCTTTGTGGGCGCGACTGCAGCTCTTGTGGTTGTTCGCGTACTCTGAGTTGTAGGTGTAGTTCTGGCAGTTGGCGTCGCTAGCTTTAGCGAAGTTGGAGCCGGCGTCAACGCCTGCTGTGCATGAGGCTTGTTTGGCTCAGGGTTCAGCGGCTTTGGCACAACAGAAGGCCATTGACTCGAAACGACTGACCTGGGAATTTCCTCACCGTCAGACCAGTACCAGCCGGCAGTTTTCCACGTTGCCTGGGAGATTGCGGAAGTCGAGGTGAGAAATGCGTGCGGACTGATGAGCCGTATGGCTTTGCCGAGGCCAACTCAAAAAAATTTTTGGCAAAATCGCTACCTTTAGTATCACATATTTTTCACAAAGACTGCTAAAGTTGGAATAGCAGGATATGAAAATGAAGCATTCTGATTTGTAATGCAAACTTATTGATGACTCATTGCTAGTGGGCCTATCCAGAAACAGAAGGTCTGTTGGCATCATAGCAAATAGAACTTGTAGAAATTTCAAGAAAAAATTACTTATAGAGTAAAATTGGTGTGCAACTGGCTGTCTCGCTTCTATAAAAAATTAACGCCAGAATTATTTGCTCCGGACGCAGTAGGGACAATTGCTGCTGGGAAGTTACACGGAAATGAAATCGCCTTCAACACTGCCTAATCTCTAAAAGCAGCCAGTTTCTCCTAGCTAGCTTTAGCGAAGTTGGAAACGAATTCAAAGCCTGCAGGATCTGGAAGCGAAGCATTCTTGTTTCCAATGCATTTTGGAATGTTTAGTACAGTTTAAAACGCGCAACACGACTCATCTACGAGTATCTACGAGTAGAAATCGAGCTGGCATCATAGCAAATGGAAAGTAAGAAACTGCAAGGAAAATTTTACTCAGTGCAGAGCTCAGCAAACTCCAGCCCGTTGAGAGCACATGCGGCTGGCAAAGCGAGCTGGTGGCAGCTCACAACAGGCCCTGGAGTCAGGATGAATCAGTTCTCTGCTCCTTTTTCTACCTCTTCTATCCCACGCAGAAGTTTTACCCCACTGTTCACCAAGCAAGATTCCAACTGAGCTTAGGGCGATTCTGAGTTAGGCAAGAGATTTTGAAATCGTTAGTACACGAGAGTACAGTCTATCGAGAGTACCGATAGACTGAGAGTACACGAACTCTAGCTTGGGTCTGAGTCGCGGAGTTATCTAGGGGTGGGTGGGCGGAATGATCACTGTGCGCTAACTTCAGTACAATAAAAGGCTCAAACTGATGTCTAGCTGTTTTTCGGAGCGCCATGACAACCAGTCAATGGAATTCCGCCACCCCATTTTTCTCCACCACTCAACTGATCTAGTTTCTCATTCACTTGCAACAGAGAGAGATCGCCAATTTTAAGCCCATAATGCTGTCCCAGCTTCCATTCGCAGGGACAGGAAAACTACGAACCATAGTTAGCAACTTTACCCCCCCCCCCACTCTAGCGGAATGGACGGGGACGTTTCACTGCTGCATCCGGACGCCCGGAGCCTCTCAGCCTCAGTCAGCTCAATCTCACTTATAAACTTGCGGTCAGTCAGTCAGTCAGTCAGTCAGTCAGTCAGTCAGTCAGTCAGTCAGTCAGTCAGTCAGTCAGTCAGTCAGTCAGTCAGTCAGTCAGTCAGTCAGTCAGTCAGTCAGTCAGTCAGTCAGTCAGTCAGTCAGTCAGTCAGTCAGTCAGTCAGTCAGTCAGTCAGTCAGTCAGTCAGTCAGTCAGTCAGTCAGTCAGTCAGTCAGTCAGTCAGTCAGTCAGTCAGTCAGTCAGTCAGTCAGTCAGTCAGTCAGTCAGTCAGTCAGTCAGTCAGTCAGTCAGTCAGTCAGTCAGTCAGTCAGTCAGTCAGTCAGTCAGTCAGTCAGTCAGTCAGTCAGTCAGTCACCCACTCACTCAATCAGTCAGTCAGTTAGTCAATCAGTCAATCTGCCCAGCTATCTTCAGCAGGTAAAGGCCGGTGGGAGGTCTGCACCCCTATTTGCCTCGGGCAGACGCAGACCCCCACCCACGCTGTTTCGTAAGTCGACCAAGGTGTTGCTCGTCCCCGCGAGTGTTCAAGGCTGACCCTAGGGCTGCTGGACAGACTGGGCTCCGACGCTGGCAACTTATCCAGTGGCTTCGGCCGAACTTGGGTATGCTGGTCAGGCTCGCCAGCCCGCAGGCCGTTGTACTGATAACGTACCCTCCAATGCATAAAGTGTTGACCGTGCTGATGGGCTGGAAGGCCGGGGAGTAGTCCGGTCACTAGCGGTCCCTTTTTTAACCAGCTGTCTTGGGGGTGTCGGCCAGTCGGGTACTTAAATCGCGTAACGAGTAGCCCTCCACCGCTTTTCAGCTATGGCCACTAACGCCAGTGACGAAACTGACCCAGTCGCCACTGGCCCACCGCGATCAGCCGCTCCGGCAGCTAAAACTGGTAGCTCCAACCCGGAACAACCTGGTCCAACCGGACCAGCCAACGCTGCCGCCGATCGACCTGGCAGTCAGTCCAACCGGCCGCGCCACAGCCGAAGCTCGGCGCCAGCGCAACATCCGTCGCAACCTCAAACGGCTGCTGCTGCATCCGTGGAGGGCGGGCAAGCCGCGGTGAGGCCTTCGGAAGCCACCGCGGCGGGGAAGGCCTCTGGGGAGTCTGGTGGCGAGCTGGACCGTCAGGAACCACCGTGTCCTCGGTCAGCCCTGCCAGCCTACCGCCTTCCAACGAAAAAGCGGCCCCGCACACGATCTTGGAGACCTACGCCTCTAAGGTCAAGCAGCCGCTTCAACCTGCCGTAATGTTTCTCGGCGGGGACAGTGACCCTACACCCGAGCAGCTCGGTGTCGCGTGGTGTAACGTCGATGAGGGCCTGCTAAACCTGACCCTGAAGGGGGTCTTCGTGGACATCGCCAAGTCCACCAAGACAAACGGGTTGTTGGGCCTTGTGCAAACTCTTTGCTCTCGACTTGCACTGACCAACACGGGTGCATCCTCCTGTGGTGCAAATCCGAGGAGAGCACCCAACTCCTGCAAGAAGAGCTGCCCAAGTTCGACTGGCACAGCAACATGGGTTGCTTGAGCGGCCGAAGACCATCTGCCATCGGATTTGGATTACGACCGCCAGCGCGGATCAAGTCCGGGGAGCAGCTGCGGCAGCTTCTGCTCAAGCAGCACCCGGATCTCGACGCCAGTGGTCTCATGCACCACAACATGGCCTGCATGTACCACAACCGGGGCCACCGTTATCCTCGGACTGACGAAGGGCATGACCAAGCGGCCATCGTAACGCTCGACCCTCCACCTTAGTCTCCATCAACTGACCATCCTCCGCTATGAGGAGGGCAAGACGGAGGCCAAGAACGACGGGAAGCGCACCGCACCCGAAGCTGGGGCTCAGGCTCCGCCGACCAAGCGACAGCAGCAACCCAATCCAGAGCCTAACAATGCTATTCGCGCTGCTGAGTCTGCCTCGCGCGGACGTAGACCCGGCCGCAGTAGTCGGCGGTCCGGGCTAATTCAGCGCGCGCACACTTGATGAAGCTCAGTCTCTAAGACTTCACCTCGAGCAGACTCGTGCTGCTCGTCAAACTGCTAACCAAAGCTTGCCGAAGGAGCTGGAGGACGGCAGTCATCCAACTGGTGGGATTGCTACCAGGAGGATGCTGCCGGCCGAGTCCAGACTCCTGACGGCGGGGCGCAAGGTGAGTTCAGCAGCCAGTCGCTAAGTGTTTCACCTGCCGCGGGCGCCGCGTCCACCTCTGCGGCTGGGGAGGCGGCTGAGCCTGAGCCAATGGACATAGCCTCATCGATTAGTGCTGAGTTGTCTAAGGATACGTCTTTTTCTTCCCCTGGACAGTAGATATGACTGTCTCCTAGGGCAGTCGTCACTGCTTGCAGGTCAACCTGCAGCACAGCATTGCTGCTTCCCTCAATCTTCTGAATCACATTGACCTAAACACCAGGGATCATCCTAATCCAGGAAACCTTGACGCTCAGAGGTTGCCCCAAATATGTCTTCTCGGCTGCCAGTGTTTAACCGCTGACAGCCGTGAGGGAAACCTGGAACCAAGATCCTGTATCATGTTGTCCCGCTCTTTTAAGGCATGGTTCAGATCGGACCTGTCCACCAAAGACATCTGTTTCATCCAATCTGAAGACATACTCCCTGGGAGGACTAACCCTCCCTTATCGCCTCGGTTTACCTACCGGGCGACGGTGAGATGATCCGAGAAGAGCTTGTCACACTGGTTGAGCTTTGCTCCATCAGGAACTGCGAGCTGCTTGTGGCGGGTGACATCAACGTCCACCACACCCACCGGGGTAGTTCTGACATCAACCAGAGAGGCGAAGCCTTCCTGGCCTATATTACGAGGTACCACTACAACCCTTGAGTTCTGCAACTCGGGTAATACCCCTACGTCCTAAAACGGCCGCCGATTAGAGGTGTTGGATGACACCCTTGCCACATCAGGCTTTCCCAGAGCATTAAGAAGTGGCGAGTGTTTCCTGAAGCGTCCCACTCCGACCACAAGTTCATTTTTTTTCAAACTGGCTGGCGCCCGAAACGCTAGCCATCTCTACTGGAAACGGAATGCTAGAAGTACCGACTGGACGACCTTCAGCCTTGTCTTGGAGGAGACCTTTCGTAGCCGTAGCATTCCAGTCTCCATCAGCACGTGCGAGGATCAGATGACTTTGCGACTCACGGACTCGCTCACTGCTGCCTACGAAGCCTACTAAAGCGCTAAATACATAAAAAGGCAAACAGTCGGCAACATGGTGGAACCCGCAGGGTCCAGAAAACTAAAAACCTACCTTAATTCAATCCATGAGTTCAAGAGGCAGGTCAGAAACGCCAAAACAAACAAGTAGCGCGAATACTGTGAGGAACTCGAGGGCTCCCGTCTCACCTCCAGGATCGTTAAAGCCCTTACGCTGGACAAAATTTCCAAACACTTCTCAGTCAAAAGAGCCGACGGCTCACTCACTGAGAATCCTGGAGAAACACTGGAGACGATGCTTACAGCATTTTTCCGGAACTAGCCAGCCAGGCCCGACCCCCTGATCACTCAGCTGGCTAATTTAATATCATCACAGAGGAACGCATTACTATTAGGCGGCCTCCTCCTTCTAACCTTTTAAATCCACAGAACCGGATGGCATTGAGCCAGCCTTCCTGCGGAACCTTTGCCGGATCCTGAAAGCCTGCGTGGTAGCTCGTACTCAACAAAAACAACAACAACAGAGTACGCTGTCAGGTGGAAAAAAGCAGCGTCACAGGGCACGCTTCAGAGCTTGGGCGCAAACAAGGCCGCACCGCCGGCAGAGTCCGGGGCGCCAGCGTCGGCTAGCAGGCAGTCGACGAAACGCCGAGTTCGAGCCTGGCCGCGCCGGTAGGGTGCCTGCAGCGTTAGACTTTCATCAGACTTGGCGCGGATGATGTGGCCTGCCAGCTGGTGTGGTACTCAGCTTTGTTCTAAAATCCTTGACTTAGGCTGGGGTGGTTTTTATCCGCAAGCCCGGTCGACCAGGAAGGCAGGTCCACGGAGAGCATGCTAAATGCTACATGTCTTGCTCGACTTGTTGGAGAAAGTCATTCTGGGCAACGGTTACCCTCTTGCTGTCTTCCTTCACATTGTTAGAGCCTTCGATAATGTTTTCTTCGAGGCCTTCGACAGAGCTCTACGTGCTAGAGGAACCCACTCACACCTTATTCGGGGGATCATGCATATGATCAGCCACCGTACTGCCACTGCGCCCCTGCTGGGCCACCAACGGACAGTAACCGTCTGTAAAGGCAACCCCCAAGGCGGTGTTCGCTCTCCATTTCCCTGGAACATGGTCATGGATAGAGATAGAGAGTGGAAATTCCATCCTGCAAGCGAATTCAATGTCTCGGCGTTACGCTGGACCACAGGCTGAGCTGGTCTACCCATGTTCATGCCAAAACCAAAAAAGCCCTCGCGATTCTTGCGCAGCTGAGCAGCTCTCCACCTGGGCGGCTTTGTTGGATCTACACCGCAATGGTCCGGCCGGCTGATACCTACGTCGGCCTAGTCTGGGCCAGCGTTATCTGCGCTCTCACAATTAACTTCCGAGGCGTCCGACCGACGGAGCAAACTCTGCCCCTTTTGCAACCTCGAGAATGAAGACTTCGTTTGATACTGCCCGGCCTTCAATTCAGACCGGCTCAACTACCTCGGGCCCAACCCGAGAACTCAGTCACAAGTTCCCGCCTCGGCCTAATCATGTTTTACTGGAAAGCTTTATGCTTAAAACTGCCGACATAAATTTGCAGTAGAAATTCGAAATGCTCTTATAACGGTTATGGTCTAATTTCGGACTGAAATTTTGATTGTTGTCAGAGCGGAAACAATTTTTTTACTATGCAACTTGCAAATTTAATGACAGGCACAAAGGCAGGTTTATGAGTTTCGGTGGGACAAGACATGGCGGTGAATGAAAAAAGTGGAGGCCTTGCTATGTACACTTTTGGTTCATGCGTCCATTGCATGCTGTTTATTGTAGATCATTGCAGACTGCCAGAAGTCCGATGGAAACATCCGTTGAAGGTCCCGATGGTCGTTTAGACGGTCGGGGTGGTGCAGGAAGTAGGTTGAATGCAAGAAGGAGTCGTAGGTTGCTCATTGACAAGATTTCATAATAAATATTTGACCGAAATTTGTTTCGGATCTCAAATTCCGATGATGTCAGAATGTGCTCGTTGAATGTCCTGACGATGGTCGACGGTGGCCACGGGGCATTGTTGTAGCGCACTAAAAGTGTTCTGGGTTACCTCACCAATGGCTGAAATGAGGTTTGGGATCATTTTGTGCACCTTACTGCCAACAGGGGGACCTCCTTGAGAATCGCTGAATATCTCAACGATCTCGATGTCGGAGAGAGCCGGCGATGGCTTCATCAGATTCCTCGATAAATTTTAGCCCGTACTGTGAATTTTCAGACGAATCCATCGTCGGGTTCAAGAGTTATGGCGTGGATAACTTTTTGGGTATTTGAAATACCCCCCCCCATCGGCATCCGTGCAGTGGAAAAATAGCTTCGGCATCCGACTGTTAAACCTAGCCGTAATCCAAACCCTAACCCTAGCATATCGGCCTAGCCGCCTATCAGCATATCGGCCATTCCCCAATGAGTCGTCACTTATGGCGCACTTGAATTGGTCTTTTGGTAACTCTAAATTGACAATTTACAACTTGTTGCAACTTGAAACTGAATTAATTGCATTTGAGTTGGCTGTGTTGACTACTTGACTAGGAAAAACCTATAGAATAGGATCGATAACTTCTCAATGTAGCACACTAGTAGACTGAGATTTCCTGCTCTGACCCTGTCTCGGGCCCTCGTAAATTAATTGTGTAAAACTGGACTAGACGCTCTCTACACCCTACAGAACCATAGAACTCAGAATGAGCACGGATTGTAGGGTGGACAATTCGTGTTCACCCTACACTCATAGATAGGGCAGGCAGAAAGGCAGCTGAAAGGTTCCTCTCTCAGCCAATGGTACAAGCGAATGTCACGAAACTTTTTCTATAAAAAAGATATCCGTGGGCAGGAAGTGCAACAGATCGAGCTATTTGTAAAGTTTCCTAGCTGAGGTACGGCCCAATCTGTAAAGGAAAAGCACGGTACATTATAGGGTTGAATTTAGGAAAGTAAAAAATGTTAGTTTTATCAAGTCCCGTCTTGTTGTATAGTGCATGTAATTTATTTTTTTACATATCAAACCGTTTAGGGCCTACAAGGCGTTAAAGACGCTCGAAATTTCATTTTTCGCTCTGAAGGCTTCTGAAACGTTGTGAGCTGAGTCACTGAGTTAAGCTTCAAGTTGAATCAGTGTCCGACCCCCGGCCGTCTTCTACCATAGACATCGGTCGTCTTAGACCATAGACATCGGTCGTCTTAGACTACATACATCGGCCGTCTTAGACCATAGACATCGGCCGTCTTAGACTACATACATCGGCCTTCTTAGACCATAGACATCGGCCGTCTTAGACTACATACATCGGCCGTCTTAGACCATAGACATCGGCCGTCTTAGACTACATACATCGGCCTTCTTAGACCATAGACATCGGCCTTCTTAGACCATAGACATCGTCCGTCTTAGACCATAAACATCGGCCCTCTTAGACTACATACATCGGCCTTCTTAGACCATAGACATCGGCCGTCTTAGACCATAGACATCGTCCGTCTTAGACCATAGACATCGGCCGTCTTAGACCATAGACATCGGCCCTCTTAGACTACATACATCGGCCGTCTTAGACCATAGACATCGGCCCTCTTAGACTACATACATCGGCCGTCTTAGACCATACATACCGGCCGTCATACGATTTAAGTGACATACGTCTAGAAAGACGCTATAATTCTTTAAGTGAAGGGCGATGTCTGCCCACAAAATAAGAAGAGGTTGATCTTTAGCATCAAAATGAAATTGCAAGAGTAGCGTCTACGTCTTCGACTACGTCTAGTAGTCCACACGCTCCTGCATCTTTTTCGAGTCATCCAGTATTTCCTTGACGAGTAATGCCTATTGGCTAGAAGAATATGCGAGTACTTTTAAAGCAGGTAATTTTTTGTTACGGGTGTACATTATAAGTAGGTTTTCTCGTTATCTCGCGGCTGTAGAGTTACAAGTGAGTAACGCGCGTACATGCAGCTTTATCTGGCTTACCTGATAGGCTAATTTTCTTGATTTTATAAGCAGTCGTAGGGAAGTAAGCTTTACATTTATAGTGCAAGCTAAATGAATCTTGCACAAGTCAGTAGCTCTAAGAGCACGGCCTCTCAGCCACGAAGACTGCCGCTTACTACCAGGACTCAATTTTCAACGCAAATTAAATTTAAGAAGTTAAATCTATCTGAATCTTCGTCGCATTCATTACGATAGGCATTTGCTGGAAAAATTGAAGCGAAAACATTGACACACCTCAGTCACGAGGTATTGAAATAATAAGAGCTAGTAAGTAGAAACATAATAAAGACTATATATTAGATATACAAGTATTAGATAGATTATAGTGATGGAATGTCATTTTCGCTCTTACAATGCTTTAACCTACATGGGAATTTGTAGCTTTTATAGATTAATTAATTCGGCTACTTATTTGTAACAAAACTAATCACAGCACATTGGAACATGAACTGATTGGCAAAAATGTAATTTCTAATGCATCTGACAGTCTCGGAAACGCAATTGCATTATGTGTAAAATATATCCGTACGGTAAATTGTGAGTCATAGGGAATCTTTATACGAAATTGTGCTCATAACTGAAGTTTTCATGTCCGTCTGACGCTTCATCACAAATCTATTGGTGCCGCATGCAAAATATAGCTGCATCTGCGGAGGATGAATATGACAGAATGAGCAGACACGCATCAAGCCGTCAGAATTCGTTTCAATCAAACAATACGCAAAATTCAGCCAAGACGCGGCAGTGCTCTCATCCACCGAATGATGGTAAGTAACAACGAGCGTAATTATGGCTAGTTTACAGTAGAATCTGTCCTCCAAAGCACCTGTAGAGATGCATGAGCTGATGAATAGTGCATGTGCATGCTAAGCCATCGGGTCAATTCGGATCAAGGTTCAATGACAAAACAGTACAAGAGCAAGATCTTGTTTAAAATAAGCAAACACTATTGCATTTGACATGGAATACGAGTATTTGACACTTCTTGCACAGGAAAATGTTCTAAAACACTAACACTACTGCTTCTGTCCTGCGGCTAAAGTCCATCAAATTTGTGAATTGCAACACCAACGAGCTACGAGACATTCCAAAGCGTTTCTTTGAATTCGCAGTGTGAACTTTCCTTCTGTTATGAAATGGCATCACTAGAAGCTTAGGCACTTGACAGTCAGCCACCTGTTACCTCTTCATTTGAAAGTTCGAACCCGGGGCCAGAAGCGGGCAGTGACATTAAACGGCTTCTTGCGCGCCCCGGCAGCGAAGCCGTAGCCAAGATGAAGGAATCTGTGAACGCAGATTGTGGAATTGTCCGAGTCATCGTAGCGCCAGTTCTTCGACTCAAGCATGATGCAGCCGCGCTCTTTCCAGCTGCGCCGCGAGTCCGGCTTCGATTTGGCTGCAGCTGAAAAGCAGGGGCATAAAATTAAATTATTAATAGATTCTAATCTAGTAGTATAGCTAGTAAACTCTCTTGACGGCCAAGCATTGTACTGCCTTTACAAGTATCTGGAGGAGAGAACCGTGCAGCCCCAGTCCGGCGATGGTAATGCGGGAGAGAGCGACTACTGCCTGGGATCCTACTGCTTCCTCCCGGTCTCTCATTGTTCATAGAATGAAACTACCAGCGCAATCAAGATCCTCACTGCTGTTTGATCCTCAGTCCTCACTGAATGACAAATCAGATCTGACTAAAATCTTCTCTGACAGCCAGCGTTGAAATTGTAGAGCTTACGCATGCAAAACAGAGCGGCTTGATGGCGTGCCTGTTTCCCCTAGGAACCCTTTTTTCACAAAAAACATTCGACTACTGTTCTTGCAGAGTTTTCTCAACTATCGATAATAAAAACCCGCGCCTTCACTCCGTGCGTGTCAACAATTTCATCAACCCGAAAATCGTCAGGGAAAAAGTTCCGCGTGTGTCTGTGTGTGTCATTCGCGCATGTCACTCTAGTTTTAATCCGCTCTTGTTGAATCAGCTGAATAGACGCCTGCTTACAGGATCTGCTAACTTTACTGAAGTGTTGTCTGCTTTTAAAAGTAGAAAAATTGCACGCCTTCAGCTATTTGTGCCTATCGATTCAGTCAAGCAAAAGTTTTGAAAGCAGATTAACTGACAGACTTGTGCACGCACCCAGCTAGCCGGTCAAAGACTCGACTTGGAAAAATGTGAATTCATATTTCCACTCTCTTCCGCAAGACTTTGCTCGCTCTCAGCTATATCGCTAGCTATTCAGGGTTTGCTAAATGTGACTCACACGTAGATAAGACCAACGTTTGCCAATACTAAGCATTGCAGTAAGAGAAAAATTGTGCAGCAGAGTGTCTCACAACTGCTCGGGTTGTGAGACGTATTTCATATCCACATGCATGGCGGTCGCGCGTCTCTTTTATGTTTGGCAGCGTGTCCCATGTATGCCGGGCCGTAGTTATTGATTGCGGCGGAATTGCATAAGTACGACTGCTATGAAAATTGATCTCCTATTTAACCCCTAATTACGTCTCTACATTGTATTCTCGTACCCTTCAGCTCCAGTCTGAAGATGAGCTTCATTTCATGCTAGTACACACACATGTAGCTGATAGTGAAATACTACTACCAAATTTAAGCGCATGTACGAGCTACCTCACCAATTGTTATCTAGGCTAAAATATGCACAGAATCGCTAAGTACGACTTTCTAAGCCGCTGTACTGCACGAGCAACAGCTACATAGAGCAATACTCGTCGCTGTTATCATAGTAAGGTTTCCAAAGTGAATGCTTCGGCACTGCAAGGTCAAGTTTTACAAGCAAGTATACTTTTAGAAGCTAAGTGGTGACTGATCAATCGAGCATTTCCTCTGCGCAAATAACGTCTGTGATTTAGCAACAACAACCACTAAACAACCCAGAATGAGGTCGCAGCAGTCCGAGTCGTTGAGCGTTCTGCTTATTTTTGTCACTAGTCATTTTTCCCTGCCTAAACTCTCTGCACAATTAATTTAAGCTCCAAAAGGGATCTCACCCAATGAGCCGCACATGCTGCGCCAGTTCTTGTTGCCATCCATGAGGGGCGACATCACATTCGGCTCGAGCAGGGTGACCGGCACCGCGGGCTTGACAGCCGTATATTGCTTGTACACCTGGGTGAGGATGGCCGGGCCCGTGGTGGCAAACGCGTTGCCAATCTGAGACTTGTGCAACATTTCGTTGATCACCTCGCGGAAGAACGGATGACCGGGAGCGGAGCCCATTGCTGAGTTCATCACGCTGAACGGCCAGCCCCAGAAGATGTTCGTCTGCTCGATTCGCTCCTGGTCCAAAAAGCTGTTAAAATTCTCCAGTGCTGGGAAGAATGGCCTGACGCACTGTACGTCCATATCCAGGTAAATTCCTGAAATAACGGAGCAGGGAGTGTCGGAACATAACGATGCATGCCTGGTAACTGAGGAACGACCGAACCCTTTTGACAAAATAGGCAATTATTTTGTCTATGCAACATTTACACCTGAAGCATTGTAATTTGTAACTGGCAAAGAGCCGGAAAACAATTCTAGAAACTAGCAAAGACATCTGATATCACTCCTATATGAGATTTAAAGGCGCTTATGAAAACCCTACAGGGGTCGTTAGCGAATAGAGCAAAGTGAATAGCGCATTTACCGCCAGCGCTGCTAGTTAAGCAGAGCAGGCCGCGGTTAGTACGTAGGTAGGCAGTTAATAAGAGAATGATCTATCATGCTGAGGTATTTGACCACCCACCCGGCTGTAATAGGGTAGCATCGCTGAGCTGCAATAGAAAAATTGGTTGCGAGCACTTTACAAGTGGCAGGGCTTGAGTGTGTCTATTTTTACGGGCTGGCTCGTATGCTTCTATGTGAAATTATAGATTTTCTTTCAATCCAATTTGACCAATTTTGCATCTATATTAAGCATGATTCAGCTTCAAATGCTTTCCTGAAGCGGCACTCAAAGCTCCGGGTAACTAACAAGTCCTCAAAGCCGCTCACCGCCAAAGTGGTGCAGAACAATGTACCGAATAGAGTCGGCCCGCTCCAGCACGTCAGAGTATTTCTTGTACTTGGCGAGAAACTCCGGATAGGCGGAGCTGATCAGCGCCTCCGCGTCGCTGTCCCGCCACAGATAATATGTCCAGTCCGGGTTCAGCGCCATGCAGCTGTTAATGTAAGGCAGGTAGTTTTCGTAGACCATCTCGGATGCAAACGCCTGGTGCAGAATTCGCGGTATGCGAGCAGACGAATTGAACGCTGGTGCAGCTTTCTTTGTGGGCGCGACTGCAGCTCTTGTGGTTGTTCGCGTACTCTGAGTTGTAGGTGTAGTTCTGGCAGTTGGCGTCGCTAGCTTTAGCGAAGTTGGAAACGAATTCAAAGCCTGCTGTGCATGAGGCTTGTTTGGCTCAGGGTTCAGCGGCTTTGGCACAACAGAAGGCCATTGACTCGAAACGACTGACCTGGGAATTTCCTCACCATCAGACCAGTACCAGCCGGCAGTTTTCCACGTTGCCTGGGAGATTGCGGAAGTCGAGGTGAGAAATGCGTGCGGACTGATGAGCCGTATGGCTTTGCCGAGGCCAACTCAAAAAAATTTGTGGCAATGCAAACTTATTGATGACTCATTGCTAGTGGGCCTATCCAGAAACAGAAGGTCTGTTGGCATCATAGCAAATAGAACTTGTAGAAATTTCAAGAAAAAATTACTTATAGAGTAAAATTGGTGTGCAACTGGCTGTCTCGCTTCTATAAAAAATTAACGCCAGAATTATTTGCTCCGGACGCAGTAGGGACAATTGCTGCTGGGAAGTTACACGGAAATGAAATCGCCTTCAACACTGCCTAATCTCTCAAAGCAGCCAGTTTCTCCCTACTAGCTAAGTGCTGCTTAGCTATATCCGGGGACTTCTCAGTCGACTCATTCGTGCTGCACGCAGCTCAAAGCAACTGTCTTCAACAGGATGTGCAGAATCGCAATACGAGCCAGCTAGCAGCAGCTATCATAGACTAAGGTATTCAGAATTGCACCAGCTAGCAGCGGCTACCATAGACTAAGGTATGCAGAATTGCACCAGCTAGCAGCGGCTACCATAGACTAAGGTATGCAGAATTGCACCAGCTAGCAGCGGCTACCATAGACTAAGGTATGCAGAATTGCACCAGCTAGCAGCGGCTACCATAGACTAAGGTATGCAGAATTGCACCAGCTAGCAGCGGCTACCATAGACTAAGGTATGCAGAATTGCACCAGCTAGCAGCGGCTACCATAGACTAAGGTATGCAGAATTGCACCAGCTAGCAGCGGCTACCATAGACTAAGGTATGCAGAATTGCACCAGCTAGCAGCGGCTACCATAGACTAAGGTATGCAGAATTGCACCAGCTAGCAGCGGCTACCATAGACTAAGGTATGCAGAATTGCACCAGCTAGCAGCGGCTACCATAGACTAAGGTATGCAGAATTGCACCAGCTAGCAGCGGCTACCATAGACTAAGGTATGCAGAATTGCACCAGCTAGCAGCGGCTACCATAGACTAAGGTATGCAGAATTGCACCAGCTAGCAGCGGCTACCATAGACTAAGGTATGCAGAATTGCACCAGCTAGCAGCGGCTACCATAGACTAAGGTATGCAGAATTGCACCAGCTAGCAGTGGCTACCATAGACTAAGGTATGCAGAATTGCACCAGCTAGCAGCGGCTACCATAGACTTAGACCATAGACTATAGCTCTTTCTAGGAAAGCCGTGACTTGGTCCAAAGTCATCCCACTAGACTTTGGCTAGTTTTTGTGCCCATACCAATTCTAGACTAAAAGCCGGTACACGCTAATAGCTCTGCGGGTCCAAGTTTGCTCAAACCAATTTTAGAAGTATATAGAATAAATAAACTTTTTGGCTTCCATCATCTATTCTAAGCAGTTCCAAATCTATTTACCAAAGCTAAAATTTGCACTTTTAATATAGTGGCCAATGGGTGCTTGTCGTTGTTCCACAATATGCAGAGAAGCAGATGTTGGAAAGACGGCAAAAATTCTCTGCTTTTCGTCTCCTGTGCCTCGCGAGATCCTCAGAGGAGTGCGTTTGCCTTGTGCTTGTTCTGACTAACGCGTTTTTTTCGGTTTCTTTGCTTTATCGATCGGCCAGACTCACTGTACCCCAAGTTCTCAACAAACCCGACCCAGCTAATGTAAATATCAAAGACCCAGCTAATGTAAATATCAAAGTTATGTGGTTTTAATGTTTTGGTGTGAAACTTATATTGCTACTCAAAATCAATGTTTACGAGACACCAAAATCGGAAACGTTGTAAAAAATAATACAGTTGTCACTTACATAGACGACACCGACTACCAGTATTGTTCGGATGAACAACTCCTGCCTTCTCATCTAGCTGTTTCTCTCGTCTGGTCTTTAGGCAGGTCTTGGGCTCGATTCCAACTCTCTGCTTTTCCTGTTTCTGTCTGTTGAATTGTCGCTTTCTCTGTGCCGTGCAGTCTGAGCTGGCTGGTTTGGGGGGGGGGCTTGTTCTCGGCTACGCTCGGACGCCTGAAATACCCGGTAGGCGGCGGTTTAAAGCATGCCCGCTTCGCCAATCAACTGCAAAGTGAGCCTCACCAAGCCCTCGCTCTGCCAGGCCAATAAAGACAGCGGTTGCTAACCCCACTCCCTTGGGGCTCTGTCCGCTTATCACCTTAACAAGCTAGATGAGATAGCAAAGCGAATGCGCTCAGCGTTTATGCTCGTAGCAGTTTGCTAAAGGTTCCTTCACACTGCCATCAATTTTGAGCCCCCAAATCACACGACCAATGTACAAAGGAATCAAACTTAATGTACAAGCTAGTTTTGTGATTACAGGAAATTTGGCCTTATGTGTTGGTGGTGTGAACGAGCCTTAAAGGGGGGCACAGCACACATATTGATAATTACACAGGCACGCACTCACACATGGTTTAGTGTACAGAGGCCCTGACTCTTTCATCGTCAGGCATTGTACATTAAACTTTGTGCCCTTGGTGTTAGTCCCCCATTGAGCGTCATTTTCACGATGAGTCAGGGATCAATTTTAGTGCGCGAACCCAGAGTTAATGCGGCCATCCGACCATAGGTTTTTTCTGGACAAGTAGCACAATATCCAACTCAAGTTCAACATGGCAATCTCAAGTACACCAAATTCAGTTTATCTGCAAATTTTATGGGGACCGATTCGCCTCTTGCGTTCGTTATACCGTGGCAGAAGTGAAATACACAAAATCGAATGAGTCTGCTACTTGAAATGACTATGATGCACTTGACTTTGTCTTTTGAAAACTCTGAATTAACAATCTGCAACTTGATTTGGGCTGTTGCCACTTGAACTGAGTTATTTGCACCTTTGAGGTGCCTGTTTGATACTTGACCGGAAAAAGCCTATACATACGCAGCAACATGCTGAAGTTTCCACCCGGAAACGAGTGGTAAAAAATGGCTTGTGAATTGCGTCACTAGGCGCTGAGATCTGGGAAAAGTTGACCACTGGTCTCGGGGGGCGGGGGGAGCTTTAACATGATGCTGAGTGCATCTTGACGCTAGGTGCTCCCACTGAACTACTCGAAGGCACTTTCAACGTCGTGTTTAAAAAGTTTTAACAGTCCCTACCATTCCTCTTGTTTAACAAAATTCCCTCAAGAACAACAACATGAAATTAAATTGCAATCAGATATACTCCACTAACAACAACAACAACAACAACAACAAAATATGCTGTCAGGATGGCAAAAGTCAGCGTCACAGGGCGCGCTTCATGGCTTGGGCGCGAACAAAGGCCGCGCCACCGGCAGTGTCCGGGGCGCCGGCGTCAGCCAGCAGACAGTCGACGTAACGCCGAGTTTGCGCTTTACCTCGCCGGTAGGGTGCCTGCAGCGTGAGCAGCAGCACCTCCTGCACCGGCTGTGGGTAGTAGGACTCGGCGCGGTGAGATGGCCTGCGAGCTAGAGTCGCCGACGGCGCAGTAGATCGCTTGGGCGTGGCAGGCCAGCGCGGCGATAGAGTACCGCGTGGTTGACTCGCTCGACGCCGATGTTGAAGGCGGCGCGCAGCAGGCCAGCGTGCGCCGCATCGACTTGCTGTTCGAGTGAGTCCGTCAGCGTCCAGGTCTCGGCGTTGTAGAGCAGGATGGTCTCGATTACCGCCTGGAACAGCGCCGCCCTCTGGCGGTCCGGTAGGGCCTCAGACTGTAGGACTGCCCTCACAAAACGAAAGGCAGCCCAGGCAAGCCCGCGGCGGCGTCGCAGGTCCTCGCGAGCGTCTGGAACCAGACCGCCGAGGTAGACGAACTGCTGACATTGCGGGAGCTCGGTCGCCTGCCCGTTAGCGCCTCGGCAGAATATTGCAGCCTCGATGTCGTCCGGCACGCAGAGCACAACGGTCTTCTGCGTGTTGACCACCAGGCCGACGCTCGCCGCAACGGCAACTAGCCTGTCCAGCTGCCGTTGGGCGCCCTCGACGGTCGAGGACAGCAGGGCGAGGTCGTCGGCGTAGCCAAGCACGCTGAGCCGCTTCTCCGGTTGACGTCGACCCACGCGTCGCCGCAGCAGAAAGCCGTCGTCGTCGGTAGGAAGAGCAGTCCGCAGCACCCAGTCAAGCACCAGGACGAACAGGAACGGCGCCAGCGTATCTCCCTGAAGCACTCCACTAAACTCTATCTATGGATACGAAGGAACCATGCACGACAATGCTTTCACTCGTGACATCTTGATCACCAACCGCTTAGTGCCGCTTAATGAACTCACTTGACAGCTGAATCACCAATGGCGTTGCTTTAACTTTTGTGCACCGTGTCAATTTGAGTTAGAGAGGGGTAGCCATTACCGAGTATAAAATCATATCCTTGATGTCTATTGTCGCTGTTAATAACTAGACTGTTGCTACTTCGGGTGTGTCATAAGTAATGTCACTGCATGCCTGTGTCAAAAGTATGGGCATTCCTTCGGTTTACGATCATTTTTCCACCCACATTTCATGTATCTCTTCCATTTAAATGATCGTAAACCGAAGTGGATATATAGGATCATCTTTGGATTCTTGGAACTGTGAAATGGATCACTATAACCCCTTTACCTTCTTTTTTCATTTGAACATGCAGCTAGTGTTATGATGGATAAATAAAAAGGATTGGAGTGCTTGTCTACTTTTTTTGCATTTTGATGAAATAAACAACAGTTTTGTTTCTTCCCTATCTCTCCAATGGGGATCCTCACTAATTTCAATGATCGTAAACCGAAGGAATGCCGAAGTATGTAGGCATATGCACTTGTGGGTAGTTCAGTTGCAAAGTATACTTAGTAAAGCAATACCAGTACATTTGAGACGTGCATAGGATGTTTATGGCCCAGCCTACCGCAAGAATTCGTTGAGCAGATTTAGCAAGTGCAACGCGAGAAAAATCGTCTATGCAATGGATAAATAATCAGCGGTCCCAGTGCGTGACAACGATTGTCTGGCGAGCGCCGGTAGGCGCGAGCCATAGACAAATCGTTGTCACGTGCTGCGACCGCTGATTCTTTGCATTGTTTTTCTATTTGACGATCCTACAGACAATGCATTGTCTGTAGTAATGGATTGTTCTGCATTAAAAATGTGAATAATGATCGTCAAATTGCTAAACAATGAACACAAATCACAATGAATCTCGACAAGACGCCTGCGCCAGGCAGATCCACAAGGTGTTCAGCAGCCGGGGCTTGGATGACATTCTAAACTGCCTGGTTGTTGAAGAAAATACCTGGCTTCACCTGGAGGGCAAGGGCAGCAAGGCAGACAATTGCTGCTGGCTGGGAGCTGGGGACTCCAAGGCGACAGTGACCAGGAAGTCGGGACAAGAATACCATGCTGCTGGTGGCCTTCACTCCAAACAAACGAGTCTCCATCTGCACAACTCCACTGAACACCAATGTCGAAGGTCAGTATTTTATCGACTTTGTCCGGCACACTGGAGACCTCTGGCGCTCTCTCCGGTCAAACCCAATTCACCTGGACGAGGTGCTGTTGCAGATGGACACCACACGGCCGCACACCTGTAAGGCTGTTTCGGATTTTCTGGCTGCACGGCGAGTGAATCTGCTCTGGCAGAGTCCCTACAGCCCGGACTTCAACTTGTGCGACAGATTTCTGTTCAAATAGCTCAAGACTGACTTTTCCGAGAGGAGTTTTGCAAACCATGAAAAGGTCAAACAGGCCGCGTTGCACTACTGGTTCCGGCAGCTGGAGGAAAAACACCTGCAGGCTGAGGTGAAGCTGTATGAGCACTGGGTGATTGATATTGGGGGACTCTTATGTTGCTGAGTGATACAGTTTTGTTCATCTGCGATTGCAAGGTCGTCTGTTTTCACATTGACATTACTTATGACACACCCGAAGTAAAAGCCGTGTGATCAAGCATAACATACTCTACATCCGTTTCTGCGTCTATGCTTCATCTGATTGATAGTAGCTGTTGTGGCACTGTTGTGACACTGCTGTGACACTGTTGGGACTGCTGTGACACCTCGTACTAGCTAGCATGGCTCTTAACACACCTTCAAAAGAAAGATTTTTAGACCTGTTTGAGCTGAAATAATTTTAGAAAGCTTAGTTCGGCTTCTCTATATGCACTGTATACCTATACCCAACAACAGTAAAAAGTTCCACCCACCAAGCAAAGATATTTTTATTCACCTTTTACTGTGCGTTATAAATGAGAAGTTTTCTCTATAACTCCGCGTGATTTGTACAGGTGGAACTTTTGACTGTTGCTGAGCATAGTTCCCTCTGTTGTGCATATAACTGCTCAGCTTTCAGTTTCTCGAGCTGAGCTCCCAAATATACATTAAGGCTGTACATTGAATTTCAGCAAATAGTGAGTGAGTGCAGAGTTGTTTCTCGGGACATTCGTAATGTGAGCTGCCTCACAGCTGCACTGGAAGTAGGAAATGTTTTTTGCCACTCGAATACTAAGAGTTAAGAGAGTCTCGCGTTTCCAATAACTATTATGCAGGAAAAATCTCGCTCGTAAACGCATTACTGGCGACCCAGCTGTTCTACATTGGGCTCACGAAATGTGTGCTCAAGCATGCAGGGGATAGTGTTGACTGAGCACACTCTAATGTTGGCAGAAGCATAGAAAAAGGGTTCGTTCTGAGCAGGAGACTGCTATATTGTAGAATTTGAATGCGAAGAACTCAATATTTAATCTTGAAAAATAAAGATATACGCAGGTCCCACAATATTAGGAAAGAACGTTAACTATACTTACAGGTTGAAAATTAATTCGAGGTGCAACGTACGAATAATGCCGATCTAGGTAGACGTTAGAACATTTCCATGACCGATTGAAAGACTTGAGAGCTAGAGCTAGGCTTGAGGAATGCTGCTGTGTATGTAGCTTGTCAACTCCCTTCAAGACGCATTGGACAGAGAAGCGGCCACGTGCACATCGCCCCCCCCCCCCGGTTCGTCCATCGCCCATCCCTTCAGCTGGCCGCACGGGCGATGCACGCATGCAGTTCAGCCTGCAGCCTCGGCAGAATGCCTGCTTTTGGCGGATAAGGGGGATAGCAATTGCTTCCCTCCTCTGCTGCCCCCACTTTCTCTCCTTTTCTGTCCATCCTAAATGCGTACGGGATTTGCATGATTGAGTCCCGTCTCAGTACGGAAGGGAGGAGGCGGCCTGGGGTCAGGGTGGGCAGCATGATCGCAGTTCTCTGCCCATGCAGACAAGGCATCGACCTTGAGAATTGGGATGGTAGAACTTTTCTACCTTTTCTCCCCAAGTTCTACCCCCACTGCTTACCTAGCAACTTTTCAAATTTCAATTCTCAAACAGTTACGCGGGTTATATCTATTCCTACAGAGCTTAGGGCGATTCTGAGTACTCCACTAGGTAAGAGACAGACAGAACTGAGTACATGAACGCTAGCTTGGGATCTGGAGATGGGTGGGCGGAATGATGACTAACCCTGCTCATTGATCGCCAACTTCAGTACAATACACTATTATCTCAGACCCAACTGAAGTCTATGTTTTTTGATGAGCCATGGCAACTATGCAGCCAATGAAATTTTTCCATCACATTTTTCTCTACCTCCAACTGATTTACGTTTCCATGCATTCACGTGCGAATAGAGAGAGATCGCCGCTTCTAAGCTTATAGTGTTATCTAAGCGCCTTCATTTAGCGGCGACGGAAAACAAAGATACGGATACAAAGATTTACTGATACAAGAAAGTATCATTTTGTCGAGAATACGTTGAAAGGAATATCTCTTTTTCAGTTGGAACATTTTTTGAAACAAAAATAAAATTTTTCGTTCTCTAAAACCGCTAAATCTTTCTATCCCCTTTCCTATAAAAAATTTTTCCCTTTACATTCTTCAAGTATATTCCAATACGCCTGTTTTTTTACTGTAGATTTCACGTGTAATTTGCTATATTGAGTTTGAACTCAGAAGTAATTGTACATAATTTACATATTTATGTTTCCTTTATTGTTATACTGCATCATAATGATTATCGACTATTGTTTTATTGCATGCAATTGCGGACGATTTATGTTTAAATTCGTAACGGTGATAAAGTACTTAGAGATTTTTTGGTCACCACGTTCTTGGGTTTGGTGCTATAAAATATTAAAAAACACTGTAAGCCGTCATCCGAATTAATCAATGCCATCGTCGGCAACTCTGAAGTATCACAGTAGCTTCAGGAAATATAGTTCTAATTAGCAGTGTATGTACCTGTAAGACTTCAACTACTAGCCACCACTACGACGCTGCAAACATTGAACTGCCTAAACCGTCCCGTAACGCGCGCGCGTTGTTTCAAGAACTGCTTTAAGCAGTGTTTTAAAAAAATAAAACAAATTTAAACAAAATAGATCGTTTTTTTGCTATTGACCTAGTAGAAGAATAAAAATGAATTTTTTAATTAGTAAAACATAAAAAATAAAATTTTGTCTATTGCGAGAATTTTTACGAGTACTAAGGAAAAGTGTAATGTCAAGGTTCGTTGAAGAACGATATTTGTACGAAAACTTTGTTTAACATTTTATACAAACATTTTATATTTTATCATCACTAAGGCCCATTTGTGTCGTCTAGGTAAGTCATACATTAGTCTTGTCTTAAAATTTTTGAATCGATTTCTTTAGAGTTGTTAATTCAGACCTTTTAATTTAATATTTTAAAGCATACTTTACAACCGACACAATCACATACGTTTTCACACAGACAGTTTCCGTGCAAAAATAACGAAAAAACAGTTATATCTTCTTTTAGTAATGTACAATTTTTAATAGTTTTGCAGTTTTGAATTCTTTAATCAAACTCATATTTGATTCTCTCTTGAGTTATTCAATTGCGCAAATGACTTTTCGACACTCATTAAAAGCTTTTTAAAAAATTCACACCAATTAGCTTTGATTATAGTTACTAGCTATGTTCTTTTATTAAAAAATTCTGCCTTGTATAAATATTGAGTGTACAAATAGGTTTTTTGCATTCCGAGTATTGAAGTATATTTTCAATATACTATTGGCGGTAAATTTAGCAAGAGCTTGTGTTAACTAGCTTATGATTATGTCTGATATACACTTTTTCTATTCTGATGCATGGTTCATATACTGCAGATGTTTACATATTTTGATTTTTTGCACCTTCTCCACAATTAACTATTCTGAATCAATCCTTATAATTCGATCACTTCCAGATGAAACTAAAAAAAGAGATAGATATGTCTGATCTCTCTTCAACAGAACATCCTCATTTGCCTTCAGACGTATGCAATTACGAGCATCAAATCACGGGTTATGGCAATCTGCTACCACATAAAATCGGTATGTATTGTTTCACATGATCACAGGGGTTTAAATTTCTCAATAGACCACATTGACACAATTTAGGCAACAGACACAATCAGTTATTAAAGAATCCAACAAACAATTCTTTTTTCAGGAGACGATCCGCTCGGTCAATGTAAGCAAATGCGAAGTACATCTAGACTTGGCTGCGCAATTTTCACATTGTCGTGAACTTTCGTTTTGTTTGCAGTGACCATGGCTAATAAAAATAGCATCCATTTTCTTCTCTACTTATCTAACTTTCTGACCATTTTGCTCGCCTGAGCGCCTGCGGCTGTACATTAATGAGTGCAGGCAAAGTGGCACACTCCATACCTCAGTCCGAATGCAGAGACCGCGGATTTTTATCGCTATGTCCCTCTGCTATGAACAGACATTTCTATATGAACAATGCTTATTCCCTTCTCGTGTAGCAGGGCGGAATTTAATAGCGAAAGAGGTCATATGAAGGTGACATGTACGAGGTTTATGTCAAAGCTCGCTGGCAAATGCAGGCAGCACAAAACGCAGTTCAATTTGATGATGCAGCGTTTGAAAGACTGCTGGGAAACCATGAAAGATGCTGTGCGTTTTGGTGCTTCTCAATTTCTCGATCTGCAACGACAGAAACAAAGGTGCATGGTGTGCAGCAGGTGATGAATGCAGCTCGACGAGTGACGTTTCGACAGCTCGATTGGGACATCCTTGGGTTGAGTCTTTATTGCGTTCACCACATAATTTTCGTGGATGACACGCTTCGTTACTAGCTGGATTCCATGCAAAACTGCTGACAATTGGATGCTGACACCTAGTTGTGAAACTGTGAACGCCATCAGACACTTGGGATTTAATTAGATGGTTACCTACCCTATTTTGCCGGCCCTGGGCTGCCAGCAATATACGCTTGTAGTCTGCATTGAGTTAAGCAGAGTTAACCAGTGGGTAGAAAGGGCCTCACAGAATTCTCTGCTGACGATTTCAGCAAGCTGTCAGAGAGACGATGACACAATTGTGCGCAGCAACTGTATGAAGAAGTGCGACGCCGAGTTTTACAATGCTTTCTTCTACTGCAGTCTGTTTTATCCGCGAACTTATGACACAACCCTCGGCAATGTAAGAACTGGAAGATAATGCCACTTAAAAACGGGTTGCTTTCACAAACGCAAAATTTCACAACCGCTAAATCACCTACTTTCACAAACGCGAAACTTCACAACCGCTAAATGTCATCTACTTTCACAACGGCGAAACTTCACAACCGCGAAACTTCACAACCGCGAAACTTCACAACCGCTAAAAAGACTGTCGTTTATGAAAGCAAATGCTTTTAGCGGTTGTGAAATCACCCTTAAAAACTGCGTAATTCAGCTGTTTAACAGTACAGTGGCTCACATGCGCTGTTATTTGTATTAAGACAGATCGCAGCGCAGACACACAAAGGTTAGTTATTCTACAGTGTGTTTTGACTTTCTCGCTTGCTGCAAATTTCAAGTTTGTTGATATTTTAAGCACTAGTCTACAGTATCTCTTTAGCAGGGTCAGATTTTTGCAAAAAAAACTCTCGACGTTTTTCTATCTTTAGCCTTCAATCCAAACCAAATCTCTTTCTAATAGCTTTTAAAAGGCACGAACATATCCCGCACATTATCTATGAGCAGTATTTTTTATCGCAGAGAAAGGGATTACGATCCCCGTTCTGATAGCCAGCAATTAAGGCAACTACAAGATTTATTTCGAATTTCCAGACCCACTAGGAAGTTAAACAAAACTTGCTCTCTGACTGCTAACAAACATGTGAAATACATGCAAGTTTATTGACAAAAGCAAGTCTGAGCAGAAACACTTGTAGGAGGCTTTTAAAGTTGTTTGTGCAACAAGTTTAAACAAAACGCTATGTGCAACAATATGAATTGCTAAACTGGCAACGTCTAAACTTCAAGCATTCGACTCTGTTTCCGGACTGACATGCTTTAAAAACCAAGAGCTAGCCCTTAACATTATTTTTTATCGGCTCATCGGAGCAATCCAATTCTAGTGTAGGTTACGAGGAACAAATTTACACTGCAAATTTACTTAAATTGGCCGCTAATTATTTCCGTCTAGTCTTAGACTCTTCTCTAGCCAGTACCTGTAAAGAAAACATCTCTCATGAACTCGTAGTTTTTACGAAGTAATAACTATAGGGTACTATTGCAGTAACACGGAAATGTGCTTACTCTGGGGGGGGGGGTCAGGGCAGCTCAGTGGCAAACGAGTTTGACCCTCGCGGCTCAGCTCCCCTGCTTCGATTCCTTGCGCGGCCGGCCACATTAATTTGGGGCTGGTGCACGAAAATCGGCCCCGGGGGTGTGTCGTACGATTAACACCTATGAGGGTCAAACCTCATGGCACAGAGTGTACATGCCTGACGATTAGATACTCATGTTCGCTGTACACCCTGTACCTGTCTGGGGCGTGTGCATGTGTACAGTATTGGCGCACTTGAATGCGCTCAGGAGTCAGCGGCATGGGCTGAGCTGCCTCAGCGCTGGTTGTAGAATGATGTCGCCGAAGGCGCTGCGCCAGGATGCCCGCAGCCCTCCTGCGAATATTATTCTTAACGGGCTACACCAACTACAAATCCGCAGTTCTGTACTCGCCGAGCGAGCGCTGCGTCTATAAACCAGTCCAGGAGGCGCCGAAGGGCCGAGAGAGGTGAACTTCTACGAGGCCGTGTTTGGCTTGCGGAAGGATGAGCCTCCATTCGACCCGCAGCAACGGCATCAGGTGCAGCAACTGTCGGCCCTGCGCTGCTTCCTGTCGAGCTTTCTGGGTGTGCACCAGCATCCGGTAACTGGTAAGCTGTACATCCGTCTGAGCGACTTGCTGGACGGATTCGCTCGACCGTCCATAATTGACATCAAGATGGGCGCCCGGCGACACGAGCCAGATTGCAGCGGCGAAACGAAGGAACGACCGGACAGGTGCGGCCATGCTAAATTAATTTTATAGTCGAGTGGTGATCATCTTTTTGAGACCAAATTCGGTGACTTTCTGCTGCTCCATACATGCATATTATTTTAGCCAGCAGTGTACAACACAGGGATCGAATCGAACGATACACAAGCACAGGGTTGATATTTCATTTCAACTCATTTCTCAAGGTACGCCTACCGGCAACAGACTGGTTTTTTCGTCACTGGAATGCGCTTGTGGCGTCAGGAGTGTCACGGTTATGAGTTGCACGGGAAACGCTACGGTCGTGAGGTAACGCCGTCTAACATGCAAACCGCGGTGCTGCAGCCACTGCTGTCGACGGCTCCAGCGCAGCATCGGGTGTTTTTAGTCAAGCAGCTGCTAGCTGGCTTGGAGAGCCTTCAACGCTGGTTCGAGACTCAACGCATGTACCATTTCTACGCCAGTTCAATCCTACTGGGCGTCGAGAGCTGTCCGCAACGTGACCCGGATGTGCTGGTTTGCATGGTTGACTTCACGCACGTAGTTCCAGTGCCGGACAATCAACCAGATACGGGATATTTACTGGGACTTGGCAACCTGATCGGCATCTGTTGTGAGTGCGAACGGGAGTTGCTGCCGGCACAGCGGGACAGCAGTCAAGTGGTCGACGTCTTCCATCCATTGAACAACTGAAGTGAAGGACGCTACACTCGGTTTTGTTGTAAATTAGAAGGAACGTATATTTGTCGTATCGCTAGTGTGTAGTGTATGCTCTCGAAAATTCTCGGATTTTTTCAGTGCTGACTTTTCTCAACAAGTTTGTCTATGGCGAAACCCCCCTGCAGGTTCACTACACCATTTTGCCCTCGATTTTGAACGAGGGTTCAAAATCGCAACTTCAGAACTTCGAAACTGACACTCTATGGTTTGTGTACCCAAAAAGTCCGCTTCATATTTCACAAGTTTTGAAGCAGCTCTGTCAAAATAGAACCGGACTTTGCAGCCCAACCAGCCAGGCTATTTTAGTCTCTGTGTGTGTAAAGGATGGAGAAATTTTTTATCAATACTTGTAGATCCCAAAAGCGAAGTCAGAATAAGCTGATTTTGCACAGCTCACTTTAGCCCCGTTCATGCTTTCATTGGATTACTTTGTTACCGAATTCTCTAGGAGAAGTTGACTAAACGTGCATTGTCAAAATTGAAGCTTGATCTGTCAATATTGATTGTAGATTTTGAGTGCCCGACCATATAGAGTGTCAATATTGAAGAGGAGTTTGTCAGTTTCGAAGTTCTCCTTGTTCAAAATTGAGGGTGAAATGGTGTAGTGCAATGCGTTCTCTAGAGCATATACTAAATGCGCTAGCGATACGAAAAATATACGTTACCAGGGCCTTCAATACTAGGGAAGTAAAAAGTTGGAGACCGGGGCTACTTTCTGTATTCTCTTGAAGTCAGTGAGTTTGTGTCGGTGTTAAAACCTGTATATATAATTTATATTTTGATAAGATAATATCAAATATTATCATAATAGATAATAACATAATATAAGAAAACCGAGTGTAGCTTGTATAGCGTAATGCTTCTTCTAATTCTACTTCTGATTTCACGTAACCAGTACTTTATGGCCATAGTTCGACCCATTTTTAGGTAGCTGGGAGAGAATTTTTAATCTCTACTGTTTTACACTACTAACTGGTTCTGTTGTACATAAAAAAAATCTGATGAGCAGTCAATCATTATTATTGCCTAATATCTAGTGATTCCAGCTGTTTGTTTAATTGCAAATGATTCCAACTTAAACTCATCAAAATTGTTATTGTAGCAAAATATTCTATAATTTCTACTTGAGGATGCATACTACTTTAAACAGTATGCGCACAGTTCTAAGGAAAAATTCTTAGAATTTTTAAGAGTAGGAAGTATAACACACATATTTTATCTCTTAGAAATAGCTAGCGAATATTAGTGTTAAATGTATTCACAAAATGATTTGACGTCGCTTGAAATAGCTTTAGTGTAAAACAAGCTGTTGAAACCCGCGGATTTTGAACCCGGGGAATTCCAATCCCCGGAACTACTTTTGCATGTATTCTGATATCTAAGGCCATACACAAACAAATTAATAGTTAGTAGGATAGAGGTAGACATAAAATGGAGCACATTTGTGTAAAATTAGGTTTTGAGGCAAACGTTGATATTGTTTGCTGGAATGCTAGGGTACTCCACAGAATGCCAGGCAATGTCTGTCTGACTCTAAAACATGTATTGGCAAAATCTGGCCTCTCCCTGACTCTCCCTATGTCCCTTGGATCCTTTAAAATTTCTATCGTCTCTTCTGTTTCCTTTCTTCTCTCTCATCCCTCGTCTCTCGTCTCTCCTCTCTTCTTTCGTATCTTCCCTCATCTCTCTTCTCTTTCATCTCTCTTATCTCATCTCTTCCCTATTCTTTTCTCTCTCCTCTCCTCTCTCCTCTCTACTCTTTCGTTTTCTCTCTCCTCTCCTCTCTCTTCTCTCCCCCTCTTCTCTCGTCTCTTCCTTCTCCTCTCTATTCTTTTCTCTCTTCTCTTAACTCTCTCCTCTACTCTCTCATCTCTCCTCTCTACTCTTTCCTCTCTCTCTCCTCTCTCTTCTCTTCTCTCGTCTCTTCCTTCTCCTCTCTATTCTTTTCTCTCTTCTCTTAACTCTCTCCTCTACTCTCTCATCTCTCCTCTCTACTCTTTCCTCTCTCTCTCCTCTCTCCCCTCTTCTCTCGTCTCTTCCCTCACCTCTTTCCTCTCTCTCTTTCCTCTCATCTCTTTTCTTGTTTTATCTCTTCTCTCTCCCCTCGTCGCTCGTCTCTTCCCTCACCTCTCTTCTCTCTCGTCCGCTCTTTCATCTCTCCTTTCTCTTCTTTTATATTTTCTCTCTTATCTCTTCTCGTTTCTCTCTGCTCTGCGCTTTCTCTCTCTCTCTCTCTCTCTCTCTCTCTCTCTCTCTCTCTCTCTCTCTCTCTCTCTCTCTCTCTCTCTCTCCTCTCCCATCTCTCTTCTCCTCTCTACTCTCTCCCCTCTTCATTCTCCTGTTTCCTCTTCTCTCTCCCTGTCTCTCCTCTCTCCTCTAGTCTCTGTAATCTCTTCTCTCTTATCTCTCCTCTGTTCTCTCCACTCTCCCATCTCTCGTCTGTTCATCTGCTCTCTCATCTGTCATCTTTACTCTCTTATACGTTCTCTCACTTATCTCCTCTGTACTCTTCTCTTCACCTCTTCTCACTCCTCTCTTTCCTTACTCCTCTCTTCTTTTCTTTTCCCTTTCTATACTCTCTCTCCTCTATTATCTTCTCTCGTCTCTCTGCACTCTCCTCTCACCTTTTTCATCTCTCATCTCTTCTTTGATCTGTCTCATCTTTACAATCTCATCTCTTTCCTCTCTCCTCCTCTTCCCTTTACTCTCTCATCTCTCCTTTCTCCCCTCTTCTTACACCCCTCTCTTATCTCTATCTCTTCTCTTCTCACCCCTTCTCTCCCCCTCTTATCTCCTCTCTTTTCTATCCTTTCTACTCTCTCCTCTCTAATCTCTCATCTCCTCTTGACCCTCTGTCATCTTCTTTCTGCTCTCTCATCTCTCATCTCCTCTCATCTCTTCTCACTCTTCTCTACTCTCCTCTCATCGATCCTCTGTCTCATCTCTCCCCTCTTCTCGCCTTTACTCTTTCCTCTCCCTCCTTTCTCCCCTCCTCTCACTTCTTCCTCCCTTCTTCTCTGCTCTCTCCTCACCACTTGTCTCTCCTCTTATATTCCATGTTTTCTCATACCCCCCGTCTCGCCTCTCCTCTCTTCTAATAGTCTATTCCTTCTCCTTTCCACTCTCATCTGGCCCGCACATAAGCTGGATTCTTTATCTGGCTTTTGAAGTAAAAGTCTGCCCATTCCTGTTTGGTAAGCCATGCAGTTTGTGGGACGTACTACTCTCATGGCTGTTCTCATGCTTTGATCACGTCATTTTTCTTGCCAATTTGCAGCCCTGAAAGGAATTTGTGTATTTTCAGCTCCACTGCAGTCTGCATCAGTCTAACAACCAAGGAAATAAGCATTTCTTAGGACATTTAATATTTAAAGTACTTTTAAGAGAAACCTAAAATTTCCATGGTGTGACTAATTTAGTAGGGTTGTATTGCATTGCATCGCCTTTTCATAAATCTTTCGCTTTTACAAACCATGCTGGATAGTGGATTCCCTCGATTTGCCCATTGCCAATTGCCATCCACTGTTAAACTGCTGCAGAGTTTGCCAATACAGAGGGGAGGGCAGTGGTTAGAATTTCTCACTAAACTGTCATGGCTAAACGTAGCCTCTCCACTCTCGGTGTGCAGAGAAGGCTATAAATAAAGTTATTCCAAAACACTGTACATTCGCTATGTACATTGAGCCCTATCGCCTGACCCTTCGTCTGGCTCTGGGGGAATGAGTGATTGAGTGGCACAAACAACAGAAAAAGCAGACAAACTTTACATGTTTACAGTTTCTGTTCTGATTGAGTTAGAGAGTTGAAACTTTACATTTAGACAGAGAATAAGTCAATGAAGAATTGTGTCAAGTTTGAAGTCAATCGCTTTACTTGGAGCAAACTTATGGCAGCTGAAGGTTAGTCAATTTTGAAACCCTTTTACACATCTGGGCCCAGATCGGGAAAGAGAGGCAGGCGGGCGGAGGTTGGGGTGGCTGCCTCGCTGAAAAAAACAGCCAAACTTTAAAAATGCACAGCGGCTTTCAGGATTAACTTTGAGATTTGAAATTTTACACGATTGTGTCAAAATAGTTGAAAATTGCCTGTGTCAAATTTGAAGAGAATCGGTAGAAGTGGAGCGGCGCTATGGAGGATTTAGTGAAAAAATCGCGCATTTTGAGCAGTTTTTTGTACTTTTAGGTAGGAAGACTTGAGTCTAGGAAATTAAAAGGTAGCCTAAGACATTTTCCGTAGTGAGTTTAGGGTGGGTGTAAAGTTTGGTGTAATTTGGTTGAGTGGTTTGGGAGTCCATAGCGATCAAAATTGTCCACACACACACACACACACACACAGAGTTTTGATTTTTATATGTAGAGATATTTCATCGTGTAAGTAAACGGAAAAATATGTTCGTTTATTCACTAATAAAGATACTCCATCAGCAATCATAGTTGCAGTTTGTTCATCTGTATACTGGCACTCGTCTTCGAACTCGAACGTCACGTATAACCAATATCATTGTCGGCTGATTTCCCATGCAAGAATGGCATTCTTGCACTCTTTTGCGTGCAGGAATGGATGTCTATGGTAAAATCTCACTGAAAAAGCATTAGGCGCAGAAATGCATTCCTGCACGGTTTTGTGCATTCCTGCACGATGAATCATCCGACAATGGAATTCCTTCACGTTCACTCGTGCGTGAAGGACATCGTGCACTCGTGCGCTAGCGCGCACTCGTGCAGATGTCATTCCCGCACTCGTGACCGTGCAGGAATATATCATTGTTGCTTCTTTTTCGTAACCGCGTTTTCACGTTTATTACTATTACGCAATGATGTTATACATCTTTAATATTTATAAATAGCATTTTTGTTGTTGTTGTTAAACGGGCTGGAAAGAGCTTGCTTCCCGCGGATCAGCCCTGGGGGGGGGGGGGCTCTGCCGCTGAGGGGCACTTCCAGGGGCCTAAGCCCGAGATACCCTCCTGATTGGGCCCCGGAGTCAGGCCAGGGGGAAATTTTGGAGCTACTAGCCCAAGCCTATGGTACAAGACACCGCCAACCCAAAAAGTGGAATCAGAGACGGTACTAGGACCGAGTCCACCCAGGCTACCCCCCAGCAGACAAATCCTCAGGAGTGCGCGAAAAACAGAATTGGAATTGAAAATGTTTGATATACTACTGAAAGCCGTCAATAGCGGGGAAATCCAGAAGTCTTGGAAAGGGCTTAACTATTGGAGCGAGTCTGGAAGGCTTGTATCCGAGGGCGTCCTATAGGGCTGCAAGCCACAAGGGCATCACCTATCCAGCTCAATATATATTGGAGGCCAGGCCAAGGGGGGGGGGGAGGGGCACAAGGGGCAAGAGGAAACCGGACTCAGCCGGTTTTCCCCGATTCGGGACGAACATCTGTAGCATGCGCAGGCAGGCAGTTCGGGCACCTAGTTTGCACTCCGTGACCCCCACCCAGCCTATCCACTTCCCTCTGCTCGAGCACATCCCAACGCGCACTCAATGAACCGGAAATCTGTGTTCAACCAGACAATAAATATACAGGCACAGCCACATTCTATTTCTTCACCTTTTTGAGTGGCTAACTAACACTCGCAACAACCAGCTAGAGTTGCTCGCTACAACATCCTTCCCAGGACTTCAATCCACTGTCAGAGATGAGAGCCTAGACACAATAATAACTCCGAGAATTGGAAGGCTTCTATGGCCAGATAAAAGAATAAAAACATAAAAGTATGGGGATAAAACCGCGCTAGGATGCCAGCCCAGAAAAAAAATGGCAGAAAGGAGCACCTGAACCCTAACCCAGGGCCAGCCTCAGGGCTGGCATCAACTGGGCTCTACCGTACACTTATGTGAATGGTCGTCTTTCCTGCAGGGCGGGTGCGACCGGGGGGCTCAAGTCCCGTTCTAGCCACACTGCAGTCCAGATCTCCAACTCACTCCAGGTACACCACCCCTAACCCAGGGCCGATGGCCAAATTATTGGAATGTACGAAAAAAGAATTGGGTTATTTTTAGAATGGGCACAGCCCCTCCGGGGCGGACCCTTAGAAATTGGGCTAGCCGAAGCCAGGCCAATCGGATTGCGCACAACCCTTAGACAAGCTACCAGAGAGGCAACCAGGGTAAAAACAGTCAGAGACCGTCTTTACGTCTTTAAATAGCATTTTTACTTTCGATTCGATAATTTCATCGTTGAAATACCTGCCAAGTAGTTAATTGTTCGCTAGTCGTTTTTCTTTAAGTAATTCTTAAATATTAAAATTGACTTAAATTTGCAAATGAATATCTATCGTATCAATTTTTTGTTTCTTTTTTAAATATTTTTCGGCGCAATTTGCAATATTTCATTTATTACGACGTAATAACATAAATTACATAATGCTTTGCATCTGAATACGTAATCCATTTTCGTGATTTACGAACAGGAAATAATTTCCCGCACTTTTTCAAGTTTTACCGCTTGTTAAACTTATTTTTCGTTGAATAGGCCTAGTTACGTGAATCGAAATCGAAATATGAACCATAAATTTATTTACAATAGCATTTTATTATGAGGAACGGTTCTTAACATTAAAACACGAAATAAAACATTTAAAGGCCCTTAAACATTTTTAAGAATGTTTTCATTGCCATTGGTCCATCTATAGCCTTAGGGAAGGGCTGTAACATGATATTTTTATAGTATAGATTGTATGTTGATGAAGCCTTGAATATATCCCTAACAAGATAGGGATAATAGATAAATATGATTATATTATACTACTATTGAAGCATAGAGCGAGATAAAAAAATTAGAACCTTTTTATGATCTATGCTTTTTTACTTATAATTTAATTATAATAGATGGATAAAACAGACCAAATTTATAAATTATTATTCTATTGTAGTCATAGATCATAAACATTGACATAACATCAAGCAAATAAAATAGAAATTTTGTGCACAACCAAGTCTAAATTTGTGACTTTGTGTAAATTAGGAAATTATTTAGCTATTTTATTTTGGCAATTGAAACACTATTTGCATAGTACTGTACTACCATGCAAATACTGTCAGTGTTATTTACATGGTAACTGAAATAAATCTCTACCTATAAAAATGAAAACTCTCTCTCTCTTTTCTCTGTATATATGTGTATTGTGTATGACTGTATGTGTGTATATAAATTATTTAACTTTGGTATAGACTCCCAAACTAGGGGGGCTCAACCAAATTAAACCAAACTTTGCACCCCTCTAGTCTAAATTTACTATGGAAAGTATTATAGGCTACCTTAAAATTTCTTAAATTTGAGTCTTCTTACCGAAAAGTGCAAAAAGTGCTTAAAATATGCAATCTAAATCTGTATGACTTTAAGGTTTGTATATTTGCTTGTCCATAATTTTTCACTAAATCCTCTCTAGTGCCATTCTATTTTTACTAATTGTCTTCAAATTTGACACAAACAATCTTCAACAATTTGGCATAATTATGTCAAATTTAAAATCTTAAAGTTAATCCTAAATGGCAGTGTGTATTTTTAAAGTTAGGCTATTTCTTCAATGAGATAGCCACCCTAACCTCTGTCTGCCTCTTTTTTCAATTTGGGCCTAGATGTATAAAAGGGGTTATAAAATTGACAAACTTTTGGCTACCATAAGTTTGCTCCACATTAAGCAATTGATTTCAAACTTGATAATTCTTCATTAACTCATTCTCTGTCTAAATATAAAGATTCAATTCTATAACTTAATCAGTATAGAAACTGTAAGCATGTTAAGTTTGTTTTCTTTTTCTATTGTTTTTGCTTTTGCCACTTACCCACTCACTCATTCCCCTAGATTGACCAAAGCTAGATTAAGGGTCAGGCAATATGGCTGAATATATATAGCAATATATAGTGTTTTGGAATAACTTTATTTATAAACTTCTTTGCACCCTGAGAGTAAAGAGGCTACATTTAGCCATGACAGTTTAATGAGAAATTCTAACCATTGCCCTATATATAAACAAACTCTAGAGCAGTTTAATAGTTAATAGCAATTGGCAAATCAAGGCAATCAATCATGGATTCATGGTTTATAAAAGCAAAAGATTTATGAAAAAGCCCTGATTAACCTGCGTGACTGAGGCATGACGACACCAGGTTTCCACAGTGTTGCGCAACAAGACACACCACTTGACACCACTGTCACGTGTCTGACACCAGGAGAATCCAAAAATGTGACAGATGGTTGTCCACATTTTATCAACTTATTCCAATAGGGTAAAAAAGTGATGCCAATACAATACAAGTCATACCATGGAAGTTTTAACATTTAGTTTCACTTAAAGGTTGGTATTCTAAAATTTAAATGACCTTCTAAGAACTGTATATTTCCTTGGTTGTTAGACTGATATAGACAGCAGAATACAGTGGAGCTAAAAATACATTTCTTCTCTCAGGGCCACAAATTAGCCAGAAAGATGATGTGATCAAAGCATGAAAACAACTGTGAGAGTACTATGTCCTACAAACTGGCTTTCCAAGTAGGGATTAGTAGACTTACCTCAAAGGCCAGATAAAGAATCCAGCTAATGGCTAAGGGACAAATGAGAGTGGAAAGAAAAAGAAGTAGACAATTTGAAAAGATGGGAGAGGCAAAAGAGAAGATAAGAGAAAAGATATAAGATAATAGGAGAGATGAGGGTGAGGACAATGAGAGAGGAGAGAGGAAAGATGTGAAGCAAGATAAAAGAGATAAGATGAAAGAAGAGGGAGTAGAGAAAAGCAAATAAAGAGGAGAGAGAGAAAGAAGAGAGTAGAGATAAGAGAGCAAATAGCTGCAGATGAGAGGAGATAAGAGAGTGGAAAGCAGAAAGGAAAGAGGTGAATAGAGTGATGAGAAAGTAATGGGAAGAGAGAAAAGATAAAATTGTAGAGATAAGAGAAGTGTAAGGAGAGATAAGAAATGACTCTTAAGTAGCTAGTGACATAATAGGCAGTGAGGCTACTGGCAATGTACTTGTAGTGGCTTGCATTTGCACTGAAGAGGTTTTACTAGCAGTAAAAGGCAGGTGTACTTACTTTTGCAAAGGTATGTTTGAGCATTTTTGGCCACAGCTCCTTAGCCACTCAGAGTTTTTAAAAGCTTGATGTATCAAAATAACTACTAGTTAATAAGGATCACTGTGATGCAGTTCTATTAAAATAGAGCTAACTGTTCAGAAATTATAACAGTTTTTCTCATTTTGTTTGGGGTTTACTTACTTTTGCACATGACTATAGTACTATTGATTTAAAGACAAAGCTTAGTGCCAAACTATATACTAAACATATGGACAAGTCGTGCTACCTGTGGTTTAGGCTACTGGTTTTCTATTGCTAAGGATTTTTTATTAGTGGATTTTACTGGTTGAGATTTGGTAGAATCGCTGCCATCAGGCTTCCTGTTTCCCTAGTCCTATTATTGTAGAGACAAAGGATTGACTCAGGAAAACCGAATTATTTGACAAAAGTTTTATACTTCAAAAAAACAAAATGAAAATAGCATGCAATGGTTGGTGCAAAATGTCAGGCATTGACTACCTGTAGGTGTACTGTTTTGGCATCAACTACATCAACAGTTTTACTTAAAATTTTCCCAATACTCCCTGCCTCTTACCTTCCTAATTTCTGAGATCTCCCGCCAGCCAGCAAAAAACTGCTTTCCCAAGCCCCAAACTGTTCTATACTTCTAGGGAATCCCGAAAACTAGCGATTTTCCCCCACTCTAATTACTTTCCCAAACCTAAACTACTGACAGTAGGCAAAAAGCATATCTGCTTCGCTACTAATTCCCATTCCTAAAATAATGCCCTACTACACATATAATTCATTAGCCAAAATTTTGGTCTTTTGGAATATTTTATCTAATATTATATATTTTGGCTTCTACTTGTAATCTAGAAATAGATTGACAATAGCATTGGCATTTGTTTTAGAAGCCTAAGTCTTTTTGTATTGATTCTGCCTAATAATGGTAAACCATGTCATTTTCTAGATTTGTCTAGAATTTTAGTTGCTTATATACTTTAGAATGGACAAGTCCTCTATTGCTACTATAATTGATATAGAAATATTGGTATTGATATATTCATTCTCTATATTATCCTGTATTGCCTTTCTGACTAATACTATCTTGCTTTAATCATATTTCTGTAGCCAAGTTAGACAGAATATAAGGTAGAAAGCCATTGCCAATTGGTATCCCAAGTTGTTAAATTCAAGGCCAAATCTCTATTCTTGCTACTATTGCATTAATAACAGCTGAGCAATACTAAAGATAGGCTTTTTCTTCTTTCTATAATACATTGAATACTATGATTATTAGGGTCATTATGACTCCTTAAAAAGCAAGAAAACCTCATTAGAAGTAAAATGGCAAGACCCTCCATGATTTGATTCAGTACTAGCTGCAAAGCGGACTTGAACAAGTTGCTCAATTGCTTCATGGTTCTATAAGTTTTATTTAGTAGCTTTTGATGAGTCTTTGAGCTTTGATGTTGGGCATTCCAGAATGTAGACCTTAACAAAATGCCTATTGAAATTAGGTACAAAGCTGCAAATCTATATTCAATGCTTTAGCCATGTCAGTGCAATGCTAGCCACAAAATGAATATTGCGGAAGTTGCTTATGATGCTCCAATTGCAAAGCTTCTTCAATATTGCTAAGCTCAGCAATGGTATAAAGCTTGCCTTTAAGTTTATCAATGTGATCAAGACTAGATTTAGAGTTGCCTTCTATCTCTATATCAGTATCATATATATAATTTAGGCTTGGTAGCAATGTTATCATTATCCAATAGCAGAAGACCACTGACTTCACTAAATTGACAGAAGACTTAAAGAAATAAATAGTAGAAAATAGAACAATATATGTAATATGAGAATCTCATTGTTATCATATTTCATATCCCTTAGCATTGATTAGCCTAGTAGCAACTACTTGCTCAGTAGCTGATTGGTTGCTTGTTATTAATTTTTATTTAATAAAATTAAATGGCAAATGTCTACTTAAACAAAGTTCCTATTATTGTAAGTTGTTTGGACTACCTTTTTATTCATATAAAACATGACAGACTATATGCATTGCTATGATAAGAGCTGTTGCTGTGTGCCAACCAATTATACATTTAAATGAAATAACATTGTACTATCTATTTCAACTATGGCTAGCAAGCTGGCAAGATCAACATACAAAAGACGTTTAGAATCCTGAGAAAAATGACAAAGTAAAAGTAAAAAATGCTTTTCTATATCTATATACTAATTTTGCATTGTTTTTCTGTCTGTTTGTTTGTCTGTCTATTGTTGATTTTCTTAAATTAGCTTTAATTTTTTTTAATAATTGTTAAAATGAAAAACAATAAAAATATGTATATTTTTTTAAAACAATTTTAGAGTAGAATTTTTTTTGCAGTCATGCATTACTTTTTTTATAAGAAAATTCAATGGGAAGGGTTAAAATATTTGAAAAATGATTTTTAATGCTTTCAATGATGCTCGGTTTCTAAATTTAATTGCTCAGTTCAACCATTTAGGCCTCTTCTTGGCTAATTTATAGTATACATGAGTTTTATGACCCTTCACACTTTGCAATTTAAATTGTAGGGTTGATTGAATTTTTTCATTTACCAACCAGTCTAATAAGATGTCAATGAAAGAGAGGGGTGGGGGTTAAAGCTGGTCTGAAATGCAATGTGTGTGGACCAAGCCTTTTTTTCTTTAACCCCTAAACTGCTATGATCTTGTGCTATTTTCACAACATACCAGAGAGGGTGGTGCAATTGAAGATAGCACTAGCTAATGGGCCCAATTATAAATCAGATTCATTTGGCAAATTATGTTGTACTCAGGATAGGTGCATGTACGAGGGTCAGAGTATATAGGCCTATGCTAGCCTGCATCAGGGTGCAAGTGTCTGCATTGGACCCTAAGTCTAGGGTGTCAAGATGCACCCAAGTGGCCAGCATACACGTAAGGACGCTGTGATGTCAATCACCTTCAGCAGGGCATCAGGGCACATGAGCTAGCATCTACATACAGCAGGCTTATGGTATAGGGTGGTCCTTGGCTGACTACCTGGCCTAGTCCCCCCTTATCATACATGCGCAACAGTCGGCCGAGTCGGCCGATCCGGCCGACCGATTTGGTGGTGAACCAAGGAAGTCGCAAAAATGCCCACCCAAAAAAACCCAAGTAGTAGTACTAAGTAGCTGACGAGGCATTTTGGCCTTATAAGACAGTCATAGTTACTCCTGCCGTTTACCCAAAGTTGCGTTAATTTTGCTTTAGGTTTTTTTACATGTAAGTCGCATTTTTGGCCAAAAACTATGTCGCATTTTTGTTAAAACTAAGTCGCATGGCCGACCGAATTTTGGAGGTTGCGCATGTATGCCCCTTATTCAGCATCAGGACACATGGACTGCCCGTGCTATAGCCCCCAAAATGAAGGAGACAAGGCAGTGACTTACTTCATGTATAGCTCACCCTTGCGTATGCAGTCAATTAATTGCAGCTGAAGTCTGTTCGCGGCTGGCAGACCCAATGGTCAATGTTTATTGTTTGTGTGGTAGGGAGGACAGTCTAGAGAAATGGTAGTCGGCCTCCATTAGAGAGTGCAGAAAACAGATGGGCAGGCAGCCACCCACCCTGGCTGCGCCTTTAAAGGCCACGCCGTACCACCCCAGTCCAGCCAACCACTGGCCAATCACAGCATAGCTAGGGGAGGGGCAGCCCAGGGCTAGGGCCAGACAGGGTGGCTCAGCCAACTAGCACACAGAGAACACAATGGCAGCTAAGCAGCTTACACCACTGAGCATATAACACCAAAACAAATATGGTATGCCACGTGGGGGGGGCAGAGTACACTTTAGCAGTGCAAGCACATGGGCACTACAAAACAAATATGGTATGCCTTGTGGGGGGTGCAGAGTGCACTTTGGCAAGGCAAGTGCACGGGCACAACAATTAGTATATAAAAATATTTTTAAAATGATTTACAATGCTTTCTATGCTTGAATTTTAAATTTGAATGCCTGCCATGGATGCTTTAGTGTGCTTCTATTAAATTTTAAACAATGAAAATTTCATTTTGAAAGTGATTCAAATATTTGAAAAGCAATGTTTTTTTGCTTTTAATGTTTGAATTTTGAATTTGAATGCCCCCTACTGGGGGCTTAATGTGCTAGTAATATATATGCATAGTTGACTTGGTTTCATTCTGAAATAAAAAATGGAACACCTGGTTCTATAGTTCCTTGTTGCTCTTTAGACCATTTTTAAAAAATTATAATTCAAGGAATTATCCTACGTAAAGTTAAAACATATACCATTAAATAATTGCATGCTTTTAAATTAAGTTTTATTTTCAAAATCAAAGGAATATTGTAGATGGCTGCTATTAGAAAGAAACTTGTAATTGTTGGTGATGGAGCCTGTGGAAAAACATGTCTATTAATTGTGTTTAGCAAGGATGAATTTCCTGAAGTCTATGTGCCAACTGTCTTCGAGAACTATGTGGCTGATATTGAAGTAGATGCCAAGCAGGTATAACAATAATTTGTCTGATTTAAATTCTAATTTTGCCATTAGCGGATGCGAAGAAAGAAGCATAGGTTAACCTCTGTCCTAATAATTTATCTGGGATGTGCACTTATGGGATACACTTAAATAGAACTACTCCCAATGGAGGTGGTATCCCAACACACACCAGGCCCAACCCAGGTGACTGTGTTGGTTCCAACCCATTGTGACTGCACCAGTTCCAGCCCATGTGACTTCATCAGCTTCAACCCAGGTGAATGCACCAGTCCCAACCCAGGTGACTGTGTTGGTTCCAACCCATTGTGACTGCACCAGTTCCAGCCCAGGTGAATGCACCAGTCCCAACCCAGGTGACTGTTGGTTCCAACCCATTGTGACTGCACCAGTCCCAACCCAGGTGAATGCACCAGTCCCAACCCAGGTGACTGTTGGTTCCAACCCATTGTGACTGCACCAGTCCCAACCCAGGTGAATGCACCAGTCCCAACCCAGGTGACTGTTGGTTCCAACCCATTGTGACTGCACCGGTCCCAACCCAGGTGAATGCACCAGTCCCAACCCAGGTGACTGTTGGTTCCAACCCATTGTGACTGCACCGGTCCCAACCCAGGTGAATGCACCAGTCCCAACCCAGGTGAATGCACCAGTCCCAACCCAGGTGACTGTTGGTTCCAACCCATTGTGACTGCACCGGTCTCAACCCAGGTGAATGCACCAGTCCCAACCCAGGTGAATGCACCAGTCCCAACCCATTGTGACTGCAGCGGTCCCAACCCATTGTGACTGCACCGGTCCCAACCCATTGTGACTGCACCGGTCCCAACCCAGGTGAATGCACCAGTCCCAACCCAGGTGAATGCACCAGTCCCAACCCAGGTGAATGCACCAGTTTCAACCCAAGTGACTGAACTGGTTCCAACCCATTGTGACTGCACCGGTCCCAACCCAGGTGAATGCACCGGTCCCAACCCATTGTGACTGCACCGGTCCCAACCCAGGTGAATGGACCGGTCCCAACCCAGGTGAATGCACCTGTTACCGCCTCATCACGTGTACAGGTTGAACTCGCACTGTGGGACACGGCCGGTCAGGAAGACTACGACCGGCTCCGGCCGCTCTCCTACCCGGACACGGATGTGATCCTCATGTGCTTCGCCATCGACTCGCCAGACTCGCTGGAGAACATCTCCGAGAAGTGGACGCCCGAGGTGAAGCACTTCTGTCCGAATGTGCCAATCATCCTAATTGGCAATAAGAAGGATCTGCGCAATGACGAGCGGACCCGACACGAACTGGCCAAGATGCGCCAGGAGCTGGTTCGGTCCGAAGACGGCCGCGCTATGGCCGAGCGGATCGGTGAGACTGATCCCCAGTTGCTAGGCCAGCCTCCCAGATTTCCAGTTGCTGGGCCAGCCTCCCAGATCCTCAGTTGCTTGGCCAGCCTTCCAGGTCCCCAGATCCTCAGTTGCTGGGCCAGCCTCCCAGATCCTCAGTTTCTTGGCCCGCCTCCCAGATCCTCAGTTTCTTGGCCCGCCTCCCAGATCCTCAGTTGCTGGGCCAGCCTCCCAGATCCTCAGTTGCTGGGCCAGCCTCCCAGATCCTCAGTTGCTGGGCCAGCCTCCCAGATTTCCAGTTACTGGGCCAGTCTCCCAGATCCCCAGTTGCTAGGCCAGCCTCCCAGATTTCCAGTTGCTGGGCCAGCCTCCCAGATCCTCAGTTGCTTGGCCAGCTTTCCAGGTCCCCAGATCCTCAGTTGCTTGGCCAGCCTTCCAGGTCCCCAGATCCTCAGTTGCTGGGCCAGCCTCCCAGATCCTCAGTTTCTTGGCCAGCCTTCCAGGTCCCCAGATCCTCAGTTGCTGGGTCAGCCTCCCAGATCCGCAGTTGCTGGGCCAGCTTCCAAGATCCTCAGTTTCTTGGCCCGCCTCCCAGATTCTCAGTTGCTGGGCCAGCCTCCCAGATCCTCAGTTGCTGGGCCAGCCTCCCAGATCCTCAGTTGCTGGGCCAGCCTCCCAGATCCTCAGTTGCTGGGCCAGCCTCCCAGATCCTCAGTTGCTGGGCCAGCCTCCCAGATCCTCAGTTGCTGGGCCAGCCTCCCAGATCCTCAGTTGCTGGGCCAGCCTCCCAGATCCTCAGTTGCTGGGCCAGCCTCCCAGATTTCCAGTTGCTGGGCCAGCCTCCCAGATCCTCAGTTGCTGGACCGAGTAACTCCCGAGTTCTCATTTGTCCCCACCCGAACTGTTCAGGCGCCGTCTCCTACATCGAGTGCTCGGCGAAGACGAAGGAGGGCGTGCGAGAGGTTTTCGAGACTGCCACCCGGGCCGCCTTGCAGACCAAGCGGAAGAAGAACCGCCTGCCCTGCGATCTGCTTTAAGAGGCGCAACCGGGCTGTTTTAAATTGTGCAACTTTTCCTTGCGATGATTCTAAACTGTAGCTGAGCTGTTCTCTGTAATCCGCAATTTTAGTATCACTTTTTGCAGAAAATTTTAAATTCAATTCTTTTTTAAACGCTATGTCTAAGATATTAATCATTTGATTCATTGTGTAGTGCCGGTACAAGCTTAAGACTGCCCTTTGACGTTCTGCTTTTTAAAAAATATTCTCTGCATTATAGTACTATGTTGTAGGCCTCCGAAATATGCGTTTGCAAAATAGTCTGCTGGGTATTCGTCTATGGCTGATCCCCTGTTGCCATGCTGTCTGTGGGGTAATCGTCTATGGCTGATCCCCTGTTGCCATGCTGTCTGTGGGGTATTCGTCTATGGCTGATCCCCTGTTGCCATGCTGTCTGCGGGGTTTTCGTCTATGGCTGATCCCCTGTTGCCATGCTGTCTGCGGGGTTTTCGTCTATGGCTGATCCCCTGTTGCCATGCTGTCTGTGGGGTATTCGTCTATGGCTGATCCCCTGTTGCCATGCTGTCTGTGGGGTATTCGTCTATGGCTGATCCCCTGTTGCCATGCTGTGTGCTCAGTGATCTGTCTATGGCCAAACCCTATGTTGCTTGCTTTTTTCTACATAGAAATGACCTAACCTACCTGCTTATTCCAGTCAGTACTGTTGAACAACCTTGCAAACTCAGTAAAAATGTTTTTTCCTATATACTTCTGAATAGTTATTTTATTTTATCCTTTTCACAAACAACTATGCTCGCTTCTGATATTGCCAGGATTAATTGCAGATTTGTCATCTCGCGCTTATCAGTTTTTAGCTTTTTTAATTCTTTAACTTTCATCGCTCCTGTTTGCTGCTTTAACTGCTTTAATAGCAATAATTCTTATTTGTTTCACCTCGATCTAACTTTGCTTGCCTCTGTCTGAAGCTGCGGCATGCACCCAAATTAATTTGAACCATATTTATTTTTGCCTACTGTTGAGATTTATGCTTTAATAAGTCTGCTATTCATAGTATGATATTTGTTGTTATAATAATATAATTAATTATTTAAATTTGTAAGCCTGTACGATTCTGCAGCTTCGCAGATATAGTTACCTAGTATGGTAGTGTGTATGAAACTTGTTTTTATTTATTTTTTTAATCGTTCAAGCTTTAGTATTCCTCAAATAAAAGTTATCAAAATTTATTTATATATTTATTTTGCATTAATCAGGCCGCCTGACGTACGGTAGCAACTTTTGCTTGCATGCTTATATTCATAATGACTTGCAGTTTTCCATTATGGTTAATTATTATAATTCTAACTAGTGGTTATTAATAAATAAAACTGTTTTTATTGGTCCGCTATTCATTACTGCATAAGCAATGTATAAAAGTCGATAAATCTTCAAAATTTGTGTGATTATTTATGCCTGAATGCATTTACATGTATTATTGAAATAGCATAGATCCTCATTGCACCCACTGAACTCCATATGATGATAGTCATGTGCTTTCGTTTGCTTGCACTGTCTGACGCCCACGCAATTTCGTTATAGTCCAGATGGTGACCAATGCGCGAAGATTTAGGCCACAATATTCGAGTATTTGCCCTAGTCGAAAGCAGAGATGAGTCACTGGCATCGGGTTACTATCAGGCTACTATACTGTAGATGTGTGAACTGCTGTGTGCTGATTCTTCGAGGTTAATTTGTATTGAACATATGCTTCGTAAGTTGTTGCCTCCCTTAAATTATTTCCCTCGCCATTTGCAACAGGCCAACAGTTGAGCTTACGAGTATATATAGTCTTCATTTAAAAGTTTGCTTACCGATTACCGTATGTGAATGAATGAAGCGTAATTAAGCGTACCATAGTTTAAAAATTTGATCCGCATTCTCCTGTAAGCTTTTTTGGGAAAACGAATTCCCAGGCTAAACTGCTGATTATCGTGCATTAGCTACGAGCGCATGCATAAACGTTTGCCAAGAAATACGTATATAAATGTCACGTGTATAAACACCATACACAGCTGTATGTATATACACGCGGCAGCTATTGTAGAGAGCACTTACATATTTCGCACGCCATTGGCTACTTGGGAATTCGCCTTCCCGCCCCTGCTACATGTACATGTAGTCAAGTTGAGATGTTGCACTTTGTTTACATAATTGCAAGTTGCAAATTCATTGATCTGCATGTCTTGTACATGTATAAATACCATTGAAAGTCATCTGCATGCAAAGTAATTCTGGAATACACTTGCACGACGCATAATGTGCAATAATGTACATGTAGGATTCATTGTAATGAATTTTGTATGCGTCATTTAGTAACTTCAGATTAACGTGAAATGGGGCTCTTGTGGCTCGAAATTTGACTCTAAGTTGTCTTTTGATTGTAGCCAAGAACCAGAATACCTGTAGTCAGTATTTTAGCGCTATCTCTCTTTTGTATTGTTCCATCTTTCCTATTTAATCCCAGTAATGGTTAAATACCAAGATACCACCACATCTGCCACTGTGATGTCGGGAGTTATGTACAAAAGTTTGAAAATTTGTTGTTTCTGTTTGTAGATGGTTTTTTTACTTATAGAAAGGTTCCATTTCAAATGAAAGAAGTAGAAATCTACCTATTATTTATTTTAACTGTTTAAACGTTTACAATAAGTTTAAATCGGTGCGATAGTCACATGTCCATGGACATAGGTCAGGTCAGGACTCGTGGGTGAGATAACCCGAATTTAAATTAGTTGCACTCAATCTTTATAGTTCATGCTATTAAAACTTTATTATTTGTCTCTCGGTTGCTAATAGCTGCCAGATTTTTGCAATTGTAAATTTTCTTGCAGCTTTTTAGAACATGATGGCAGCTAATTCAGTAGGCCTAACCGCCTAATTGTAAGAAAAATAAAGGATACAACCGACGGCGACCGGTGCTGGCGGTGCCTATACTCTATGTCAGTCTATAAATAGCATTGTGCAGAAAATCAAATATTAAAAGCACAAAAGACATGCTTAGGCTTAGAGGGCCTCCTCTTTAGCTTTATCCTAAACCTGATACTGATTACTGATACAAAATGTTATAGGCTAGGCATAGCTCTTAACTTTAAGTATTTGCATTGTCTTTAAAATAAACCTAGGCTATCCCATGCCTCCTACTAAAATTTTTATAAGAACCCTTATTTTGTCCTAGGCCTAGCTCAGCTTTCAAAAAAGCTATCATATTTATTCTAGGCCCTATTGGCATTGCTGTTACCAAAACTTGGGTTAGGATAGGGGCCTAGGGCAGGCATGTTTATCTTTGAATGTAAATTTAGCACTTGATTTATTTGTATAGGCCTAGCCTAATATAGTTTAAACTAGACCTAGTTTAAGAAATGTGAATGTGTTTATAGGCCTATTATAATTTTCTTAAAAAACATAAAGTTTTGTTGTGTCCAATTAAGCTAAGCTTTATTTTATTTTTATGCTATGTCATTGACATTAGCATTAATGATTTTATTTTTAGTCAGATAGCAAATATTCAAAGAGCAATATATATTCTTAAAAGTGGCTAATAAACAAACTTTTTATTGAATTTCTTATGTTATCTCTAAATAAATATGCTAGACTTAGGCAGCTATCCTGCAGAATTGTTTGTTAAACTCACTATGCGCATATTTTTTAGCTAGGCCTATTGATATAAAACTTTACAGAAAAGAATATTTTAATTATGCCAACATTTTAAAAGTTTTTAAAAGTATTTTTATTTGTTAGTTCAAGGGCTAGGCAAACCTCAAGATGGCTCAATCTATGCTAGGGTAGAAGGTCATCTGCCAGCCATTTTTAAGTAGAAATCACTTTATTTACAGTATTTGCAGCTTAGCAGTACCACTTTCCTTAAAGCCCTAGAGTTTGTTATTAATTTTGGCCATAGACACATTTTTGCCAAGACATTAGCGCACAAAATTCAAAATTGCATAATCATTAATAGTCATTAAAATTCAACAAAACCTAGAAATTATAAAAAGTTTCATTTTAGCCCCTTAAAAATTGAATTTTAATGCTAAATCATTTCTAAAATGTTGGTATTATGAAAATATTCATTTTTGGCAAGTTTCATGTCAATAGCTAAAAAAATATGCGTATAGTAAGTTTAACAATGATTCTGTAGGATAGCCAACTTAGGCCTATATAAAAATTAGCATGCAATAAGCCTAGGTAGCCTATCTTAACTTGTTTATAAAGCTAATCATATTTTGCTTCCATTGTTTACAATAAAAGTATATAAAATATAAAGTATAAATACTTAATACTTTAGTGACTCTTATGTTTAACATGGTGCTAGTTTCATGTTTTATATTGTATCTCTTTTATGATTTATATGATACTTCTTTTATTTTTGATATAATGCTTTGTCTATTTAGTACATGGTGCCTCTTGTTTTGTATGGTGCCTCTTATGTTTTACATGGTGACTCTTATGTTTTACATGGTGACTCTTGTATGTTTTACATGATGCTTTTTCTTTGTTCAACATGATGCTTCTTTTATGTTTAACATAGGGCCTCTTTTTTATTGTAACTCCTATATTTTACATGGGGTCTTTTATGATTTATATGGTCCCTTTTTTATGTTTGACATGGGGTCTCTTTTTTATATTTTACATAAAAGAGATCCTATGTCAAAAGAGACCCCAGGTGCCACTTTTATGTCTAACATGATACTTCTTTTATTTTTGATATAATGCTTTGTCTATTTAGTACATGGTGCCTCTTGTTTTGTATGGTGCCTCTTATGTTTTACATGGTGACTCTTATGTTTTACATGGTGACTCTTGTATGTTTTACATGATGCTTTTTCTTTGTTCAACATGATGCTTCTTTTATGTTTAACATGGGGCCTCTTTTTTATTGTAACTCCTATATTTTACATGGGGTCTTTTATGATTTATATGGTTCCTTTTTTATGTTTGACATGGGGTCTCTTTTTTATGTTTTACATAAAAGAGACCCCATGTCGAAAAGAGACCCCAGGTGCCACTTTTATGTCTAACATGATGCTTCTTTTATTTTGGACATGGCACCTCTGTTTTTTGCATGGTGCCTCTTATGTTTGACATGATGCTTCTTCAAGTGTTACATGGTGCTTTGTTTATATTTCACATGATAACTCACATTTCACCTGATGCTTTTTACGTTTAACATGGTACCTCTTTTGTTTTGATTTTTGACTTTTTATGTTTAACATGGAGTCTTTTTGATGTTTTACATGGTGCCTCTTTATGTTTGACATTGGGTCTCTTATGTTTTTCATGGGTCCATGAGAATTGCCCGCAGACAAATTGCCCGCCGAGATTTGCCCGCAGGAGATTTGCCTGCCGAGCTTTTCCCGCGGAGATTTGCCCGCAGTGCATTTTGCCTGTGAGCGAACTGCCTGTGGAGATTTGCCCGCCGAGAATTGCCCGCCAAGATTTGCCCGCAGTGCAATTTGCCCGCGAGCAAGTTGCCCGCCGAGTTTTTTCCCGCCAAGGTTTGCCCGCAATGCTTTTTTCCTGCAGCGCATTTAGCGATGCGGCAGATTTTGTCTGCATTGCCTTCCCAATGCTTAGTATTGGTTTTTGCGAGCTATCTCAGCCAAGGAGCAAGCAAACTCATCCATCCCATAGATTTCAATACGACAAAGGAGGTGGTTTGAACCATAGACTATCACGTTTTTTCATCCAAACTCATCCAACGGGCGAGCAATCTCAGCCATAGCTTGTTTATTAAGCGAAAAATTTAATTGGTTCGTATATAAGAGACTTTATGATAGAGCAGCACATCAATCTTGCTTGATTCCTCCCTTATTCCGCCACGTTGGAGAGCAGCAATTCTTCCAGTAGCTACGTAAGTCCAGATTATATGTCTGGACGTCTTCAGCTTTATCCCGAAAATGCGTGAAGCAGTGCTCAAATTTTGTCTATCATTCCATGCGTTGATTAGCTTCTCTCTGTCGGAGTTGGATGTTTGTCGCAACTGAGCCATCGGAGGAGGAGGAAAGAAAGAAGGGAAGAGGAAATGAATGGGCAGACAAGCTATGGCTGAGATTGCTCGCCTGTTGGATGAGTTTGGTTGAAAAAAACGTGATAGTCTATGGTTCAAACCACCTCCTTCGTTGTATTGAAATCTATGGGATGGATGAGTTTGCTTGCTCCTTGCCTGAGATAGCTCGCAAAAACCAATACGTGTTAATCTCAATAAAGAGATTTACACGATCAAAACGTTTTGATAGTAACTGCATATCAAATGCATATTTTTTTGGGGGGCAATGCAGACAGAATCTAGCTGCCAAATGCGCTACAGGAAAAAAGCATTGCGGGCAAACCTCGGCGGGAAAAAACTTGGTGGGCAACTCGCTTGCGGGCAAATTGCACTGCGGGCAAATCTCGGCGGGCAATTCTCGGCGGGCAAATCTCCATGGGCAATTTGCTCACGGGCAAAATGCACTGCGGGCAAATCTCTGCGGGAAAAGCTCGGCGGGCAAATCTCCACGGGCAAATCTCCTGCGGGCAAATCTCGGCGGGCAATTTGTCTGCAGGCATCTCTTGTGCTCCCGTTTTACATCATTCCTCTCATGCTTTATTTATTTGGTGCCACTTTTATGCTTATATGGTGACTCTTATGTTTGACATACTGTTTCTTTAAGTGTTACATGACACTTTGTTTATGTTTCATATGATAACTCTTATGTTTAAGGTGATGCTTCTTTATGCTTGACATGATGTCTCTTTTATGTTCAACATGATGCTTTCTTTTTGTTTGGCATCACACTTATTTTATGTTTTATATAGTGTCTCTGATGTTTTACATAATGCATCTTATGTTTGACATAGGGCCTACTAAATGTAAACCAAGTGCCATAAAACTTGACATTTCTCTTTGGTATTAATATATCATAGTCAAGATGGTAGATTGTACCAAAATTTTCCAGATTAAATAAGCTATTTCTTTGGTATATTTGGTACAAAAAGAGAAATAAGGATTTGCAAATTGGCATAGTTAGCATATGGCCTAGATTCCCTTGATAAATAGGCCTAATTAGTATAAAAAGTTTTTGCTATTTTTGTGAATTTAATTAGCGACACATTTCGCACGATATTGTACATCTTCAGATTTATTTTTGAGCAAAAAAAATAAATGAGGTTGGCAAGAAATAAATACAAAATTTTGGGTTAAAAATTCAATCAATATTTTATATATAAAGTACATGTTTGTTGGTTCAGAAGTCAAGATGAAATGATAGTTTAAATAGTTAGAAGTATAATAATATACATCTAGTGCCCTTTCCTTCAGAACACACGGGGGACATGTCCCGCGCCACTATGTTGGAGTTGAATGTTGAGGTTGGGGGAATGTTCTTTAATGTACAGCACTTTAAGTATCTGGAGTTTGAAGTCAAATGAGCATTGATCAATGACTTTGAAGCGCTCTTTGGGTTTGCAGTTAGAGCAACTGTTACACTCTAAGAGATGGTTTTGGATAGCCGACGGTTTTTAAGCTAGTGCTCCCTGATTCTAGTGTGTAGGTGCCTTTTTGTTTTCCCCACGTAGGAGATGCTCTGGTCATCAGAGCAGTTGAACTAATAAATGACACCAGTACAAAGAGCACAGGAAACATGTGACTTCAACCGACCAACAAAGTTGCCAACCTTAGCAGAACAAAAGATGACACGGATGTTGCAATTAAGTGAGTTGCAGAATAATTTGCAGATTTTATTTTTAAAAAGTTAAGAAGGATAGCCAAAGAAAAGGAGGACAAGAGTTGGTTCGTTGAGATTGATGTGATCGGCTTTAGTGCTAGGCTGATTGGCAATTTTCTCAGAGACAAATTTGCGAATGTGAGAGTGGATAAATGCACGAGTATAACCATTTTGTTGAAACATTTTGTCAGAAAATTCACTTCTTGGTCAAAGTTAGTCCAGGCGTTGCAGACACTAAAAGCTCTGTGAAGCAAACATCTAATCAGGCCAGATTTCCACTGTCTTGGACATAAAACATTGAAGTTGAGGATGAGATTAGTAAGCATGCTTTTCTAAAAAACTTTGGTGGAAAGGTTCCGCAATTAAAATCAATGTCAAGGTCAAGGAACAGGAGCCTCTGGTTGGAAGCAACCTCAGAAGTGAACTTGATGTTAGTGTGAGTAGAGTTGAGAGTGTCGAAGAAATGGTCAATTTTGTTCTTGTTATCGAAGATGGTGAAGGTATTGTCAACATACCGCCTGTAGAATTTGGGTGGGCAGTCAAGAGTCATCCAATCATTGGTTTTCCAATAAGACAGTCTTCTTTTTTGGAGCTTCTTTTCTAGTCTGGTCTTTTCTGCGGCGATGTTGTGGCTAGTCTTCTTGTTGATGAGGTGGCATAGGATAGAGAAAGTGATGAGACCTAGTCTAGGTCTTAGGTTATCTTTCAAACCTCAAATTTGACTCTGCAGGGTCTGATGTTTGCGGCAATTGAGTTTAAGTTGCTTTCAAATAAGTGTTTCGTGAATCTAGGCAAAGTCTAGGGATGGAACTAACTATTAATTCTAATTATTACTTCTAACTATTTTGACTATCATTCCATCCTTGGACTTTGCCTCTTGACTTCTGAACCAACAAACATGTACTTTATATATAAAATATTGATTGAATTTACAACCCAAAATTTTGTATTTATTTCTTGCCAATCTCACTCATTTTTTTTGCTCAAAAATAAACCTGAAGATGCACAATATCGTGCAAAATGCATCGTTAATTAAATGTTGATTTTTGCCTTCCTATTTATCCTACTTGCCAAGCAAGCAACTTTACCTGAATTTCTTTGTTATAATTATAATCACAATTTATATGACAATATTTACAATTTACAATGATAACTTATATGACAATTATTAATATTGTTATTAGGACAAACAAATTCAAATTAGACAGAAATGAAGCCTTTGCAAGTGATTGAATCTAGGAGTTAGAATAAATCTATAAGTAGCTTTTTAAACTTTGTTTTTGGAATTTTACAACCTCAATACTAGTGCATAACACAATTAATTAAATTGCTTTAGTGCATGGCACATGATGATACAAAGTGAAATTTATTCCTTTACACATGGTGCACCTTTCTGACTATGGCTAGTATATAAAAAATACAAAAAAAATTGCCAAGGGGTCTTTCTTTAGGGCATAAGGGTTATGTAAAATCAAAAGGTCATAAATAGACTTAGAAAAGGTCTAGTATTGTAATAAATGGATATTTTATATTAATAAAATTGATATTATTAATTTTAATATTTTAATATAAATTTTAATTTTTTAATTTTTTAATTTTTTTTAAATTTTAATATAAATTAATTGGCCTTACGCTTTGTTAATATATAAAAAATACTAAAAAGTGCCACATACTAGAATAACACTTGACCTATCTTGAAAAATAATATCACTTTTAATTTTCATTTTGTTCTGATGATCCAAATAACATTTGTACACATTTTTTGTAGAAACTCTAGCAGATGGCAGAAACTTAACTGTAGACTTAGAGTAAGTTAATAAGCTAGTGAAAAGTAGCAAAAGAACTTGATTGAATGTATTTAGACTTCTTTGTTAAGCAGCTATGATAAAGAGATATCTATAAAAAAAAAAACAAAACTTTTAAAGCAGCAGAATATTTCTTACTAGGTTTTAGTTTCATTGCTTTTTTGTTCTTTTATTTTTGCTGTCTAAAAAACAAAATAGCAAATGTTTTTTGGATCATCAGAAGGAAAGATATAAGATATAGTATTACTTTAAAAGTAATACTATTCTTGGATAGCCCTTATAATTTCTTTAGCATTGGCCTTATGAAAATCAACTATATGCCAACTTCAATTTCCAACCTAATATTATACCCAAACAAAGTAATAACAATAAGGTAGACCTAGATATTAGCCTAGAGTTTATAGCATTTATAGGATAGGTCAAGATAAAAAGGAATTAAATAACTAAGAAATATATAACAATTAATACTTGATTTTTTAAACAAGAAAACAAGTTTATTGGCTTGGCATATACTAGTATGGTTATTATATAGGATTATAACAAAGGTTAAATGACTAGCCATGACCCAATAACATGAGTCTTTATTTCAATAACAATGCAATTGCAAAGTGGAAAATTACAAAGATTTATAATTTGAGATTAAGACACAAGATTTCAGAAAATTGTCTAATACGATAGATAACAGATGGCAAAATTGGGGTGGTGGTAAGCTTAAAAGTCAAGCTTGCTAATTGGTTCAGTCACAATGTACATTTGCCACTGAAATGTACAAGGCAGATTTTGGCCAAGAAAGACCTAATAAAAAGGGGGGTGGTGTGGGGGTGTTGAAAAGTGCGGTTGAAAGGTTTAAGCTGGGGGTAAGAGCCAGTAAATTAACGTTGTCTTTAAAATACATTAAAATGCTTCTGTTAAACTTACTACTGAACTGAAGGTGAACTGAACTGATCCTTTATTACAGAAAAGCTGAAAATTGTGAATTCATGTTGTTAAAAAGTACATAAAGTGAGATTATAGAGCGATTGATCATTGATCAGATCTCACTGTTCTAGCCTTAAGCTATCCACATTTTTGTTGCTGAATGGCCATGCTAGCAGATGATGGAGTCTGCAGAGGCCAGGCTCAGGAAGTGATTGATCTGAGCAACAATGAGGATTCCACTGTCGATGGCCCAGCAGCACCTGCAGCTTCGTTGGCAGCAGCCGCCGCTCCCTGTTGCGAAGGCGAAGCGGCACTCCAGCCCGATGACGAGCTGGTGCTGCTGAACTACAGCATGGTGCGGCACCGCGTTGGGGACATATTTGTGCACACTAAAAATCTTCAACTGCTTGCAAGTGGCTGCGGCAGGGAGCTGAGACCCGTGGCCAGCTTCCTGCGCGACATCGGCCTGGCCTTGGTGCTGCATCATTATCCAGCTGCTAGGGATCGGCGTGACGCTGCTGATGAAGATCAGAAGCTGCCCGCAGTTTCGCACCTGGTTACGCCGTTTCGATTTCGATGCGCCACCTGTCCGTTCCGAGCGGACACGGAGCTTGCCGTGCTGCTGCACTACCAGCGCGGCCACCTCAGCCCGGAGGGTCTGTACAGGTGAGAGTAGAGGGCCTCATCAGTCACGCTTGGCAGTTTAGTAGTGCATAATAATAACAATTGACTGCACCTGCCCCCAATTGGGCCAGATGTGCAACCGACAGCTCACCCACAGCTATTGCGCAGCGCATCTGAAGGCTGCGTACGGCTGTTCAGTCAAGGACTGGAAGGTCGCCAAACACACCCTCAATTACCCCAGCTATTGGCACCCATTTTACAGCTGGGTGAACTGAAGCAATGCAGAGTTAAGTGCCTTGCTCAAGGACACAAATATTACAACTATTTGTAGTGTTTTAATATTATATTGCAATAACTAATAATTATTGCAATTGCAATAAATAATATTTTCTATATTTTAGTATTTTCAATGATATAAATGGTCTATGGTATGTAGGCAGTGTATTATGTAAAAGATTAAGCATTCTTTTGAGGGAGCTATTTGTAAAAATAACGGGCCGGGTGCTGGAGCTTAAAACCGGCCGGCGTGGCCAACACCCCACACTTCAACCCCCACCGGAGTACAGAGGCATGTACAGCGGCATCCCCCCGGTGCGTCTAACACACCTTACTCGGAGTGTAACGATTGCATTATTTAGATAAAGTCGTTATTAGACAGAATAGTGGTCACGTGACTGGTCTCAGCCAATAGCGACTTACATGTGTGCGTGTGTTGCCAATAGTAACGGTCGGGTGATTCCCAAGGTTGCGCATGTATGCTAGGCTTTATATTGACCATTGATCAGGAAGTTTATCTCGGGTATTTTACTAGTCTAACTGCAAGTCTAACCATACTGCTATTCATGTGCAAACTCATCTTACCGCCCAATCCCAGGTGCGCCCTGGACAAGTTCAGCTGCCGCGATCCCGAAACCTTTCGCTCGCACATGCGCAGCGGCCACCGTCTGCCCGGACTGCCGCCGGCACTGCCAGGCGCCTACCAGTGCGAACTCTGCGTCAGCGACTGCGCCACGCCCGGCGAATTCTTTAGGCACGCCTGTCCCGGCCTGGGGTCGCGGCCTCTGGCGCCCGACGCTGTTGAATCTCAACCGGTTGCCTGCTGTCTGCAGCTGGACAGTTTGCACCTGTTTGGCGTCACCGAAATGCACGGTAGACTGGAGCGGGGCACCTTCTATGGGAAGAGAATTGTAATGTCTCAGGCTGCTGTGGCTAGTGCTAATGCTAATGCTAGTGCTAGTGTTAGTGCAACTAGCCAGAATTTGTGGTGGCAGCCGCCAATGCGAAGTTTTTCGGCCCAACCTGTGCGCCTGCGGAACTATGGTGAGCCAGCTGCTTTCGACCTTAAAGAGTTGCAGTCTGAATCCCAGTTAAAGCATGATCACGAAATCCCTAGTTTTTTTTAATCACCTAGCCTTAGAATCTTCGTTTGACTTCATTTTCAAGATCCCAAGTCGCGGTCCTAACTGAACTCCCAAATTCTAAGATCCCTAGAGGAAGTTCCAGTACCGATAAAAATCCCGAGATCCCAGGGAAAGTTGTGCAGTCCCGAATCCGGAGATCCCAGGGAAAGTCCTGCAGTCCCGAATCCGGAGATCCCAGGGAAAGTCCTGCAGTCCCGAATCCGGAGATCCCAGGGAAAGTCCTGCAGTCCCGAATCCGGAGATCCCAGGGAAAGTTGTGCAGTCCCGAATCCGGAGATCCCAGGGAAAGTTGTGCAGTCCCGAATCCGGAGATCCCAGGGAAAGTCCTGCAGTCCCGAATCCGGAGATCCCAGGGAAAGTTGTGCAGTCCCGAATCCGGAGATCCCAGGGAAAGTCCTGCAGTCCCGAATCCGGAGATCCCAGGGAAAGTTGTGCAGTCCCGAATCCGGAGATCCCAGGGAAAGTTGTGCAGTCCCGAATCCGGAGATCCCAGGGAAAATCCTGCAGTCCCGAATCCGGAGATCCCAGGGAGAGTCCTACAGTCCCGAATCCGGAGATCCCAGGGAAAGTCCTGCAGTCCCGAATCCGGAGATCCCAGGGAAAGTTGTGCAGTCCCGAATCCAGAGATCCCAGAGAGAGTCCTGCAGTCCCAAATCCTGAGATCCCAGAGAAAGTCCTGCAGTCTCAAATCCTGAGATCCCAGAGAAAGTCATGCAGTCCCAAATCCTGAGATCCCAGAGAAAGTCCTTCAGTCCCAATTCAAATCCTGAGATTCCAGTGAAAGTCTAAGTCCCAAATCATGTCCTGAGTCCTACTCCCCTCTGTCACACCCGCAGCCGGGCCAGACCGGCCGCCTTTTGTGCTGTGCGAGCTGTGCCGGGGCGCCGTCCGCTCCTTCCGCTCTCTGGCCCATCACCTGCGCTCCGCCCACGGCTTCCGGGAGCCGCCAGACCGGCTCGAGGCGGCGCTCCGCTCGCCCGCCGGCCGGCGCTGCCCCGGCTGTGGGCGCCGATTTCTCACTAGGCGCGGCATGGCGCTGCACCTGGCCTGGGGCGGCGGCGCCAGCTGCCTAGCGGAGTCTCGGCCGACCTGCCGGTACTGCGGCTGCCGACTTGCCGACGCGGAGGCTCTGTGCGCCCATCTCCGCCTGCGGCACCCTGCGGAGCTGCTGGACCGCCTGGCCAAGCTGCACTGCCCGATCTGCCCGCCTGCGGCGGCAGCTGGCGCCGCCTGTCGTCTCGGTGGCTTCCCCTCGGTTGCCGACCTGCTTCGGCACCTGGGCAGCCGGCACGGCCTTCGCTCTGTCGGCCTGCGCGGCGGCGAGCTGCACTTCGACCATCGGCGGCGCCTGTCAAATCTGCAGCGGTTCAACTGCCTCGCCTGTCAAGCGAGCTTTTCCGAGCCGCAGTCGCTGACAAAACACGCCGCCGTCAGCGGACACCGCCTCACCTGCCGACGGTGCCGCCGGCTGGGCCGACCAGGCGTTGAATTCCTCTGCCGCGAGGCCTGGCTGGCCCACCTGAGGGTGGCGCACGGGGCCGACATGGACAGGCGAGTTGCATTGAATCGAACGGCAGGATTTCAGCGGTTAACATTACTATTGAATAGCGCATGTCAGACCTCCCCTGATAATTGGGGAACTCAAAATGTACATCTACATAGCATCCCCAATGTTCAAGTCCTGAATAGATTCAAATTATAAATCCTGACATATCGAAATCCCTAGTGGAAAGATCCCAGTCCCGAATCCAGTGATCCCAAGTCGAAGGTGTGAAAGCACTAGTCATGGCCAAGTCAAGGACTACTCAAGTAGAAGGACTGGAAACTGTATGTTTCTTGGAATATTTTATGTTCTAGGTTTTCCAAAAAACACACTCCAGAGATAGAAAATTGTTATTGCTTTTGATAGGAAGCAGACCTCATGTTCATCTTTTGATATGTTCTGCCTTTCTTATAGCTTTTCGTTTAGTACATGTACATGTCCTGTGCCTAAAAATGAAAACTTCCAATCTCCGGAGTGTATTTTTGGAATAGCCTGCCTCATAAATTTTTCCAAGAAACCGAGGCTTCTCGTTTTTCTACTTGAGTAGTCATTGGGCCAAATCTGTCTGCTCAATTTGCAACACTAAGCTAGCGATCCTCTCAGTGCCCAGCAGTTCGTGATCTGTTTACTATTCTCAAAGTATTCTCAACGATGACCTTGAATAATAATCAAATCAAAGGTCTAAACTGTTGAATCACCGGTGCCCTAACTAACTCCAGGTGTCCGATCTGTTCTAAACGATTCCTGGTCGGCCCGAATTTTGTTGGTCACGTGATTCGGGAACACCTGCGACCGTGCAGCGTTCGACTGACGCGGATGTCCGCGCTGCATTAATCACTCTTTGAGTTGGTTTCTGTATATCTGTTGCCAATTTGGTGTACCATGGCTAGCTAAAATTTTACCGAAGTAACTGCATTTACCGTGTTTTTTTGTTAGTAAATCTCTGTTTCTTCTAATAACTTTGTTTTAGTGGAAATGCATTCTTAAATAGCACTTAAACTTTTATTGCTTTTGTTTTTGTTTTTAGTTTAAACAAGTTTTATATAGTGTACACTAGAAGTAGCACCTCATGATTTACTATCGAAGTAGCAGTCCCCAATGTATACTAGAAGTGTACACTAGGATACATTGTACACTAGGAGTAGCAGCCCCCAATGTGCACTAGGAGTAGCAGCCCCCAATGTGCACTAGGAGTAGCAGGCCCCCGTAATGTACACTAGGAGTAGCAGCCCCCAATGTGCACTAGGAGTAGCAGCCCCCAATGTGCACTAGGAGTAGCAGGCCCCCCTAATGTGCACTAGGAGTAGCAGCCCCCCCCCTAATGTGCACTAGGAGTAGCAGCCCCCCCCCTAATGTGCAATAGGAGTAGCAGCCCCCCTAATGTACACTAGGAGTAGCAGCCCCCCCCCTAATGTGCACTAGGAGTAGCAGCCCCCCTAATGTACACTAGGAGTAGCAGCCCCCCCTAATGTGCACTAGGAGTAGCAGCCCCCCCCCTAATGTGCACTAGGAGTAGCAGCCCCCCGTAATGTACACTAGGAGTAGCAGCCCCCCCCCTAATGTACACTAGGAGTAGCAGCCCCCCCCCAATGTGCACTAGGAGTAGCAGCCCCCCCCCTAATGTACACTAGGAGTAGCAGCCCCCCCCCTAATGTGCACTAGGAGTAGCAGCCCCCCCCTAATGTGCACTAGGAGTAGCAGCCCCCCCCCAAATGTGCACTAGGAGTAGCAGCCCCCCCCCCAATGTGCACTAGGAGTAGAGCCCCCCCCCTTAATGTGCACTAGGAGTAGCAGCCCCCCCCCAATTCACACTAAGAGTAGCAGAGTGAAGTCAGTTTCGCCATGCTTTTTTATTTCTACTGCAAAATTTGTTGGACATCATATGCCACTTGATGCGTAGTTTGGCTTTTCAACGCCACACAGCCAGGCATCCGAGGCGGCAGAATGCCAGAAAGCATTGGAGCAGAGACTGCAACAGATGCGTAACGATTGCTATAGGCACTGCTCTTGCAGCAAAATGAGTTCGCTTATTGCGATACTCTTGATACAGCTGTTGCTGCTGCTGCCTTTCGCCAGACCGTCTGTCAGGCCACTGCCGCCGCCTCTGCAGCCTGTCTGCAACTTTCACCTGGACTCTCGCATCAACTCATGTGAGCTCGACAATTGGTCACCAACCAGTGTCACATTTTGTCACCAACCACTGTCACATTTGGTCACCAACCACTGTCACATTTTGTCACCAACCACTGTCACATTTGGTCACTAACCAGTGTCACATTTGGTCACTAACCAGTGTCACATTTGGTCACTAAACAGTGTCACATTTGGTCACCAACCAGTGTCACATTTGGTCACTAACTAGTGTCATTTGGTCACCATCTAGTGTCACATTTGGTCACCAACCAGTGTCACATTTGGTCACCAACCAGTGTCACATTTGGTCACTAACCAGTGTCACATTTGGTCACTAAACAGTGTCACATTTGGTCACCAACCAGTGTCACATTTGGTCACCAACCAGTGTCACATTTGGTCACCAACCAGTGTCACATTGGTCACCAACCAATGTCACATTTTGGTCACTAACCAGTGTCACATTTGGTCACCAACCACTCACATTGGTCACAACCGCTTTCACATTGGTCACCCAGTCTCCAACTCCACACCGCCCTACATGCACCTTTTAGACGTGTCATCCCGCGCCCGCTACCTGTTCAACTCCACGGCGGACGAGGCGGACGTGCCCATCACTATCGTGGCGCCAGGCCCTGGCGCTCTCGGACTTGGCGCCGAAGTACTTGGCATTGTCCTCAGGGAGATATTTCGCTATGACAGCACGACAATACTGCCCTACGACTATCCGTGCAAATTTCCTTACGCCTGCCTAATCCGGCTTGACTTGGCTCAGCCGGTCTGGGGCAATCACTATATTGATAGCGGATTTCTTTATCGCGACAGACAGCAGTGAGTGCCTCTCAAATCAGCTTTAGTGAGGAGGCGTTTTGTAACCTAAAAATTTCACATCGTCGAATGGTCTCTATTGTTATTTTCACTAAAGCGAAAGAGGGTCAAGCTTATAAAGTGACTGAAACACAAACCAATAAAGGTCCAAGCGTAGATCGATAAATGTTAGACTGAGACTAGCGTTCTAAGACTGTTCTCTGAGAGTGAAAAGACTGAGTACCTAAAAATTCTCAGAGATCCTTGCTTTCGGTCCGACTGTGGCTTGAGAGAGATCATTGCCATTCAGTCCGATTGTGAGAGATCCTTGCCATTCCGTCCGATTGTGAGAGATCCTTGCCATTCCGTCCGATTGTGAGAGATCCTTGCCATTCCGTCCGATTGTGAGAGATCCTTGCCATTCCGTCCGATTGTGAGAGATCCTTGCCATTCCGTCCGATTGTGAGAGATCCTTGCCATTCCGTCCGATTGTGAGAGATCCTTGCCATTCCGTCCGATTGTGAGAGATCCTTGCCATTCCGTCCGATTGTGAGAGATCCTTGCCATTCCGTCCGATTGTGAGAGATCCTTGCCATTCCGTCCGATTGTGAGAGATCCTTGCCATTCCGTCCGATTGTGAGAGATCCTTGCCATTCCGTCCGATTGTGAGAGATCCTTGCCATTCCGTCCGATTGTGAGAGATCCTTGCCATTCCGTCCGATTGTGAGAGATCCTTGCCATTCCGTCCGATTGTGAGAGATCCTTGCCATTCCGTCCGATTGTGAGAGATCCTTGCCATTCCGTCCGATTGTGAGAGATCCTTGTCTTTCCGTCCGATTGTGGCTTGTGTATAATGTAGGCAGAACTGATTCAATATGTGTTCTACATTTCAATGGTTGATATTGCAACTTGTAGCAAAATTTCTGCTTTCCTTTAGAAAAACCCGGTTCGTTCGTCCTCTAATGTGTGAATGCGATATAATGGGCCTGGGGTTTCTGCAGTCCTTGACTGATGCCCGTCTATGTGGCTGTATTTTGCAGAGACAGGCCTTCGTTACTAAACTTTTGCACTTGAAGGCTCGCTTTACTTCTTTTGTGTTTGTCTGCTCCCTGCCAACCATCTTGTCGGTTCGGCTAAAGCATATTCTGCGTCAAGAATGTTGCAAATTCCATTTAATTCAACTATACAGTGTATACCATGCTATTAACAACACGGGTTGGTGACTCGCTTCTGAGATCGTGGCAGTTATCCACTAACCCACTGATTAGCCACAGCATGGCGCTGACCTACTGGTTAGCCAGTGTGCATGGGCGCTGACCCAATGATTAGCCAGTGGGCATGGGCGCTGAACCACTGATTAGCCACAGAATGGCGCTGACCCGCTAATTAGCCACAGAATGGCGCTGACCCACTGATTAGCCACAGAATGGCGCTGACCTACTGGTTAGCCAGTGTGCATGGGCGCTGACCCAATGATTAGCCAGTGGGCATGGGCGCTGAACCACTGATTAGCCACAGAATGGCGCTGACCCGCTAATTAGCCACAGAATGGCGCTGACCCACTGATTAGCCACAGAATGGCGCTGACCCACTGATTAGCTACAGAATGGCGCTGACCCACTGATTGGCCACAGAATGTCGCTGACCCACTGATTAGCCACAGGATGGCGCTGACCCACTGATTAGCTACATAATGGCGCTGACCCACTGATTAGCTACAGAATGGCGCTGACCCACTGATTAGCTACATAATGGCGCTGACCCACTGATTAGCTACAGAATGGCGCTGACCCACTGATTAGCCACAGGATGGCGCTGACCCACTGATTAGCCAAACGGTGGATCCAGTCTCCATAGCCGCTAAGTCTTCAATCCCCAATGCCTCCCCTGCAGCTACATCTACTCGTCGCTAGGTCGCCCGCACTGTCCACTGAACTCGTTGGAGCACGACTTCATTCTCAATCCGACCTACATCCAGCGGCTCAAGGACTCCTGCGACAGCGGCTCCACCCTGCCAAGTCGTCTGACTGAGTCTGGCGGCTACGCGCACGTCTCCGGCATCGGCAGCCAGCAGAAGAAGCTGCTGTTGACTAACCTGGCCGCTAGAGACCCGGAACTGCGGGCCTTTCTAACTTCTTTCTCCTTGCCTGATCCAGCCGCTCTGTCTCCCGGCGCCAGTCTGTGCGAGTAAGCCGTTCGCCTAGGTCTTTGTGCCAGCTTTACACGCACTGCTACCGTTCCTGTCTTATTCCTGCATCCTTGCCAAGTCTTTATCCTTCTACCACCGTCTGCATCCTTGCCAAGTCTTTATCCTTCTACCACCGTCTGCATCCTTGCCAAGTCTTTATCCTTCTACCACCGTCTGCATCCTTGCCAAGTCTTTATCCTTCTACCAACCGTCTGCATCCTTGCCAAGTCTTTGTCCTTCTGGCAACCGTCTGCATCCTTGCCAAGTCTTTGTTCTTCTACCAACCGTCTGCATCCTTGCCAAGTCTTTGTTCTTCTACCACCTTTTTTGATCCAACCAACATTCAGATTTACTCTTAAGGAGCTACTGAAGCAGCGAAACCAAACAGCGACCGCGGCCGCTCCCAAAGGCTACTGGAGCGTCCCGCAGTTGAACGAATCCGCCTACCTGCAGCCCCTGCGCCTGGCGCTCATGTGGCCGAACGGCAGCAAGCTGTACGACAATCAGGTTCTGCACTGGGCCAGGCGGACTGTCGCCCAGCTCAACGGCGATCCAATCAACCCGGAGGACGCGGCGCCTCTGCCGAATGCCACGACGGTGCCCAGCACGCCGTACGAAGCGCTTCGCAATGATTCAATCAGGCTGCGGCGGGCCGGCCTGCGGCTCAGTCTGGAGTCCCGCGGTTTGGACTGCAACAAAGCTGACGCGCTGCAGTTCTTTGCCGACTCTGTCTGTCCTGGCCAGCGCCGCGGCCGAGCCAACGGGCCTCTGCTTGGCCTGCTGGCCGCCACCTGCTCGGACACTGTGCAGCCCATTGCCGAGCTCAGCACGGAGATGCGCAGTGTGGTCATCTCGCCTACAGTCGAATCTACAATCTATAACGATCCCACCGCCTACCCCTACTTCTTCCGCACTATACCGAGCCTGGATGCCTATGCCGAAGTTGTCACTCAGTTTCTAAAGCGCCACAATTGGCCCGACGTGGCGCTGCTGTCCAGCGGCAAGCTCTTCCTTCGGCGGGAACAGTTCGAGGGCAAGAAGAACGGGCTCACTGTCTGCTTTGAGGACGTTGTTAGTGAGGAGTCTCTTACGCTGAAACAGGTGATTTATATGTTATACATTTGGCTACCCGAACCCTGATAGCCGGTGTGGCAGCTGCACCTGAATCCTGATAGCTAAGTGTGGCAGCTGCACCTGAAGCCTGATAGCCAGATGTGGCAGCTGCACCTGAACCCTGATAGCCAGGTGTGGCAGCTGTGCCCGAACCCTGATAGCCAGGTGTGGCAGCTGTGCCTGAACCCTGATAGCCAGATGTGGCAGCTGCACCTGAACCCTGATAGCCAGATGTGGCAGCTGCACCTGAACCCTGATAGCCAGGTGTGGCAGCTGCACCTGAACCCTGATAGCCAGATGTGGCAGCTGCACCTGAACCCTGATAGCCAGATGTGGCAGCTGCACCTGAACCCTGATAGCCAGATGTGGCAGCTGCACCTGAACCCTGATAGCCAGGTGTGGCAGTTGCACCTGAACCCTGATAGCCAGATGTGGCAGCTGTGCCCGAACCCTGGCTAATTGATTGATTGACTAGTTAAGCCAAGTGTGTTAACTCTACACTATTCTGTAGTTAAGTAATTTCAACTTAAGCTTACTTTTAAACGCATTTTATACTAATAGTATGCGATGTCAGTAGAAATATTGTGAAATTTCAGTCTAATGTTTTAACTACAAATCACGCATTGCAGGCCAAGGATAATTTAGAAAACGCGAAAAAAAAGCGGTGCCAGATGTTTGTAATGGACTATTTGCGGCGTGGCACCTGCCTTTATCTGTGCGCTGCCTACAAGCATAATATGCTCCCAAAGAAAACTATATGTTTATTTTGAGCGACAGGTGCGCTTCAACTTATTATTATTTTATTCTGAACTTAGCTTGTCTTGTTCGGCCATCGTGTGCAACCAAAGGATATGATGTGTACTTTTTGGATATGATGCCTTCAGATGTGTACTTTTAGGATATGATGCCTTCAGATGTGTACTTTTAGGATATGATGCCTTCAGATGTGTACTTTTTGGATATGATGCCTTCAGATGTGTACTTTTAGGATGATGCCTTCAGGTGTGTGCTTTTAGGATATGATGCCTTTAGAATGTGTACTTTAAAGTCTGATGCCTGCAGAATATGTACTTTTAAAGTTTGATGCCTTCAGAATGTGTGATTTTATGCTATGAAGGCTTCAGACTGTGTACTTTTAGATTCTATTTCTCCAGAATGTGTAACAGCAGTACTGATTCCTGTCTGTAGTCTTCCTCTCCATTTTGCTTTCGCTATCCCAACCCGCAGCGCCAGAAACATTTTCAATTACACAGTCTTCTGCGCCAACACTGGCGCAATGCAGGACAACAACAACACGGACGGCTGCACAGAGACCAACCTGCGCGAAGTGGCCGACGGTCATCTGATTGTTCGCCAGGTGCCCAGGGAGCTGACGAAGCCCGGCACCGAGGCTGCCAGGCCAGTTATTGAGTCGAAATCATTGATGGTAGACTACTTTCAGTACTATACTCAGCAGGCTATCCTGCTGGTCACCCGGGCAGTCACTAAGCTAGCGGAGGACCAGCCGTCGGCAGTTTACAATCTCAACAGCCCGAGCGTGGCCGCGAGGTTTAAGGCGGCTCTGGAAACCACCACCTTTGCTAGCGACAACTCGCTTCTAATGATTGACAGCAGGCACGATATTGGCCGGGGAGCTATCAATGTGAGCGACAGGCTGCGGACTGACAGCTAGCACTCTGTGTACTTGTTCTTCTGGACCCTGGATCCCCTGATCTATAGCTAGCACTCTGTGTACTTGTTCTTCTGGACCCTGGATCCCCTGATCTATAGCTAGCACTCTGTGTACTTGTTCTTCTGGACCCTGGATCCCCTGATCTATAGCTAGCACTCTGTGTACTTGTTCTTCTGGACCCTGGATCCCCTGATCTATAGCTAGCACTCTGTGTACTTGTTCTTCTGGACCCTGGATCCCCTCATCCAGCTAGCACCCTGTGTACTTGTTCTCTGGACCCTGGATCCCCTCATCTAGCTAGCACCCTGTGTACTTGTTCTCTGGACCCTGGATCCCCTGATCTAGCTAGCACCCTGTGTACTTGTTCTTCTGGACCCTGGATCCTCTCATCTAGCTAGCACTCTGTGTATTTGTTCTTCTGGACCCTGGATCCCCTCATCTAGCTAGCACTCTGTGTATTTGTTCTTCTGGACCCTGGATCCCCTCATCTAGCTAGCACCCTGTGTACTTGTTCTCTGGACCCTGGATCCCCTGATCTAGCTAGCACCCTGTGTACTTGTTCTCTGGACCCTGGATCCTCTGATCTAGCTAGCACTCTGTGTACTTGTTCTTCTGGACCCTAGATCTCCCAATTGAATCCTCAGATCTTACTCTTTAAGACCCTACATCCTACGATAGCTGGCGCTCTTTTCTGGATCCCCAGGTAGCCTCAAGAGTTACGAGATCTATCCTAGATCGCCTCGGGACTCGTTCCGGGACCCTGGATCCCCAGATAAGCTTTGGGACTTATTCCTGGACCCTGGATCCCCAGATCTCCTCGGGACTTATTCCTGGACCCTGGATCCCCAGATCGCCTCGGGACTTATTCCTGGACCCTGGATCCCCAGATTGCCTCGGGACTTATTCCAGGACCCTGGATCCCCAGATCGCCTCGGGACTTATTCCTGGACCCTGGATCCCCAGATAGCTATAGATACAGATATTGTAACGCTAAACACTATTACCATCGAACTTAACAAACTTGGTGTTTCCCAGGTCATACTGCGCCGCTACAACCAGTTCAAGAACACGACTAAAAGCTTCTTCGACTCAGTCAGGATGGATAAATTCGAAGAGCTGCGCACGATAAAGAAGATCAGCAGAGGCGAGCAGTTCATGAAGACGCAGGTTCTTGACGGCTTCGTCTGGCAGCGCCTGCCCAATGGCCGGGTGGAGGTGAAGCACCGCTTCAAGCCCACAGCCACTGTGCGCTATGCCACAGAGAATGAGCTGTTCATCCAGCTGCTCAGGGAGCCGTACAGCTGCAACCAGGGCCTGCTGTCGGCATTGAGAACCGGCATGCGCTGCTCCGAGTCCATCGTAGCTCTGGGCTGCCTGGTGTTCTTCATCATCCTGCTGGCGCTGATGCTGCTGTTCTTCGTGCTGCTGCGCCACTATCGGCAGCGCGAGTATCAGCTGAGGGCACAGCCGTTTCAGCTGCTGCGCGATCAGCTGGTCAAGTACGAGCTGGACAGGTCGCTGGTCGTGCTCAACAGGAAAATGGGCGCTGGGTATTTTGGCACTGTGTACGGCGGAGAGGTCAATCTGGCTGGCCGGGTCAGCGGCGAAGTGTCCGCGTGGACCTCTTGCGTTATCAAGGTGCGTTAAGTGTGAACTTTAGCTCCTCTGAGCTCTCTGCTACAATTGTGTTCTGCCCTTAAAACCGTTTGAAGGCTCTGAAAAATATCCCTGACGGTCCACGCAGTTGCCCCTCTGATCTGTCTCCGATCTATAAGAATCGGCCTTCAAAACCTGGAGAATCGGTCCTCTAAGCTGCCTTTGAGAATCAGCCTTCAAAACCACCCAGAAACTTAAAGCCATCTGGAGAATCGGCCCTCTAAACCACCTTGAGAATCGGCCTTCAAAACCTAAGAATCGGCCCTTAAACCCATTAAGAATCGGCCTTCAAAATCAGAAACTTAAATCACATTGAGTATCGGCCTCAAAATCACCTTGAAATCGGCCTTAAAAACCACATTAGAATCGGCCTTAAACCACTTAAAATCGGCCTTAAACCACTGAATCGGCCTTCAAAATCACTGACAATCGGAAATCACTGAATCGGCCTCAAAATCACCTGACAATCGGCCTTCAAAATCACCTGACAATCGGCCTTAAAAACCACACTGACAATCGGCCTTCAAAATCACCTGACAATCGGCCTTCAAAACCACCTGACAATCGGCCCTCAAAACCACCCTGACAATCGGCCTTCAAAATCACACTGACAATCGGCCCTCAAAACCACCCTGACAATCGGCCTTCAAAATCACACTGACAATCGGCCCTCAAAACCACCCTGACAATCGGCCTAACCGGCAGAAGACGGATGGCACGATTTCTTGCCATAAAGTAATCATAGTTATTGACGGAACCGAATCTTGGTGTCTAGGGCAATCGTAGATTGCAGAATTTAATACCCCCGTTGCCGACTGACATGGCTCAAAAACGTGCCACGTTCGTTTTTGTTGGAAAGCTGCTTATTTTCCTATAGGTTAGGTGGCACTGTCTATGGCAATCATCACAGATCAAGAATTATAGGACCAGGACCAAATGCACACCTGCGTATATTAAAACGAATAATAGTATTTGAAGTAGTTAGTACATTTGTATCTTATACGTAGTATAGTATAACACGAACGTAGATCATGCTTTCTGTATTGATAACACAAACTAACGCAAAAAGCATTAGTTTTTATGAAGTAGTCTTGACTATTAATAAATAGAACGAGCTGTGTGTAATTGAACTGCATTCGAACAGAAAAACACAGTAGAATAGGTGACAAAAAAAGGGAATTCAGATCATGAATAAATAGAAGTGCGCATTGGGCCGCCAAAACTTCATTGTTTTTTTCAACACAAAAGCCGCTCATCCTACCATGGTCAGTTAGGTTCTAACAGTTAGGTTCTTTGTCCAGTTCTTGATGTTCTCCATCAACCCGTCCGTCAAATACAGCTTGATAAAATCACTCTCGTTTCCGTCGGCGATCTCAGGAAGCTGCAAATCGGGCCTGACTCCTGGTACTCCGAGGAACTCAGGCAGAGGTGCTGGCCTGGCATCAGCGCCATCTTCAACAAAATGCCACTGTTCTCCTACAAGTGACTCATCCTGCCCTTCTTCTAGGTCAATGTGGGGATTTTCAACTTCGGATCCATCAATTGACTCATCATCAGCAGTGAACCAGCTCACTCCGAGTCTCCATCAGTCTAACGCCATGTAATGATTCTCAGGAGCGAATTGTTTGGTGCTTTGGGTAGACAGAGGATAAAAATATCCAATTTTATAATAAGACTGTTTCTGTATTTCTGAAGCAGGTTCTTGGCAGAACTATTATGAGCACGACAGTGATTTCAATAAAAATCTATGGCCGAAAGTAGTGCCCTTTCCATATTTCCCTGTAAGGTTTTCTCATGAATGAAAGACATGCAGCCATAGCATTTGGTCCACAGCCATAGACAAATTATCTTTTGGTTAAGCGGCTTTGTTACATACGGGTGTACTTGTGAAGCTAGCTGGCGTCTGGAACGGGGGGTAGAAATTCTGACACTCATGCACTTGGCACGAAATCGTGCCAGCCAGCTGTCGGCAAAGGGTGTGACCTTTGAGAATCGGCTTTCAAAATCACATTAAGAATCGGTCCTCTAAACCATCCTGACACCCTGATTTGCCATCTTGCCGCTTTTAGTTATGAGCTCAAAATCAATCAGATTGTACTTGCAAATTTTCCTCGAGCAGGTCGCCAACGACGAAAACAAGCAGGAGTCGGTGGTGCAGCTGCTGAAGGAGGCAGTTTCCCTGACCAGCGTGCAGCACGAGAATGTCATCCGACTGCTAGGCGTGTGCACGGAGGTCAGTCCCTACTACATTCTGATGGAGATGTGCCTGCATGGCGACCTGAAGGGCTTCCTGATGGCGCGGCGCACCCAGGCTCTATCCATGCCGGCTGCTCCGGAGACTTCGCCAGAAGCCCTGACTCGCTACGCACTGGACATCGCGTGCGGAGTGGAGTACCTGCACAGTAGGGACTTTGTGCACAGGGATCTGGCACTGCGGAACTGCCTCATCAACGAGTACTTCCAGGTCTGGCTTTGGGTACTGTCGTCTGAGAATGGCCAGACAGACAGACAGACAGACAGACAGACAGACAGACAGACAGACAGACAGACAGACAGACAGACAGACAGACAGACAGACAGACAGACAGACAGACAGGCAGACAGAAAGACAGACACACACACAGACAGACAGACAGACAGACAGACAGACAGACAGACAGACAGGCAGGCAGACAGAAAGACAGACACACACACAGACAGACAGACAGGCAGACAGAAAGACAGACACACACAGACAGACAGACAGACAGAAAGACAGACAGACAGACAGGCAGACAGAAAGACAGACACACACACAGACAGACAGACAGGCAGACAGAAAGACAGACACACACACAGAGAGACAGACAGACAGACGGGCAACTCCGACAATCGCGCCCCAAATTGCGCAGGTAAAAATCGGGGACTTCGGGCTGGCCCGCACCGTGAAGGACTATTACCGCACGCAGACGCAGAAGATGGTGCCAGTCCGCTGGATGCCGCCGGAAGCCATCCAGTACTACTTCTTCACCGTGCACAGCGACGTCTGGGCCTACGCTGTTGTGCTGTACGAGCTGGTCACCTTCGGCAAGTACCCGTTCGAGGAGCTGAGCCAGCAGCAGGTCATGGCGCAGGTCAACCACGGCGAGACTCTGCTGTCCCGCTTCCCAGCCGGCGCCACCCCCGTGCTGCACGCCATCGTGTCCCGCTGCTGGCAGTTCGAGCCGAAAGAGCGCCCAACCATGTCGGAGCTGGTGGCTGTCCTGCGCGAGAATCCCGAGTGCGTCACGCCCTGCCTGGACGAGGCGCCACCGATGCAGCCGCCGGAGGAGCTGGACAGAGCCGGCGGCGGCGACCCGCTGCGAACTGTCGGTCGGCAGCCCAGCGGCGGCGCCGGGGCGCGCGACGGTTTGTCGAGTCTGTCGGGCAGCTCGCGCCAGCTCAATGGCATGAGCGTGAATTCGTCATTCTCAAACTCCATCGCCCTGGTGGCCGCCTCGCTGCTCAATTCGGGGCCGTCTGGTGGCGGCGGTGGCAGCGGTAGCGGAGGCGGAGGAAAGCGCGACCGCGCAAAAACGCGCGTCTTTGCGGCCCGGACTGCGGCAGAGGCGACGGCAGCCAGCCGGCGGGGCTCTCGGCTGAAGCCGGACCCGCACAGCTCCGGATCGGCACCGCCAGGCGCCTGCGAAGGAGGCGGCGGCGACTCGGACTCGTTGACCAACTCGCTGGCTGCTTTGACGCACAGCGTACTTGACTGAGACGGAGTTCCTTATGCACAGCCTGACTAGCTTGCCAAAGCAGTCACCCTGAGAATTGCTTTTTGAAACCATGTTGATGATCGGCATTCAAAACCATACTGAGAATCGGCCTCCAAAATCACCGGCCCTGAAAACCACACTGATAATATTCGGCACTGAATGGCCCGGCCCATAGTCATATGACTTGTTTGAGTTATGGTTGTGAGTTTCGGGAGCATATGAGCAAGCTATTGTGTCTTTGTAATATCCGTTGTTTTGTATTAATATAGTAAAAACTTCGAGCTACTTATTGGTATTGTTTTCTATCAGTCTTGTGTCAAATTCTCAATCCATATATGTTGTACACACGACGCAATATTCGAGCTTGATATTGCAATGCTTTTTGTATCGAACTGTTACTGTAATACGAAATCTTAATCGCGGTTTTCGGTTTAAAACAGGTATTTGTCTGGTCATCCAGCATCTCTGTCATCATCAAACGCGGGTGTGGCAGCTGTGACCTTTATATTGTAATGCATCTCGTTTTTAAATTCAATCAAATTTTTTTTTCATCAAAACTACCGAGTGTTAAAGCAACTTTTGAGTTGACCGCCAAAATGTCTCAATATATCAAAGCCCATATGTTTCAGAACACAATGTACCAAAATGTCTCAGAGCACTAAATGTTCTCTGCCCTCTCCCCGGAATGTACACACCCCTTTACCTCTCCCCAGAATGTACTCACCCGTCCCCCTCTCCCAGAATGTACACGCCTTCCCCCCTCTCACCGGAATGTACACACCCCTTTCCCTCTCCCCAGAATGTACTCACCCGTCCCCCTTTCCCCCAGAATGTACTTACCCCTTTACCCTCTCCCCCAGAATGTACTTACCCCTTCCCCCTCTCCCCCAGAATGTACTCACCCGTCCCCCTTTCCCCCAGAATGTACTTACCCCTTTACCCTCTCCCCCAGAATGTACTTACCCCTTCCCCCTCTCCCCCACAATGTACTCACCCGTCCCCCTTTCCCCCAGAATGTACTTACCCCTTCCCCCTTTCCCCCAGAATGTACTTACCCCTTCAACCTTTCCCCCAGAATGTACTTACCCCTTCAACCTTTCCCCCAGAATGTACTTACCCCTTCAACCTCTCCCCCGGAATGTACTTACCCCTTTAACCTTTCCCCCAGAATGTACTTACCCCTTCAACCTTTCCCCCAGAATGTACTTACCCCTTCAACCTTTCCCCCAGAATGTACTTACCCCTTCAACCTTTCCCCCAGAATGTACTTACCCCTACAACCTCTCCCCCGGAATGTACTTACCCCTTCAACCTCTCCCCTCAAAGTTTACTCACCCCTTTCCCCTCTCCTCAGAATGTACTTGCTTCGACCGGCCATGGGCCATCTCAGCCAGCCTGAGAATAGACAAGTTAATAAAAATAAGTAAAGCGCGCACATTGATCTGTAAGATTTTATCCTGCTGACTCTTTTGTGCATCTGATTGATCTTTTTTGGATTGTATTTTTCTAGAAGTGCTTCGATATTGGCTTGTTTTGATCGAAATATTGAATTTCTTTCATGCCATTCACTGGTTAAAATCGAGGCTGCGTGCTTGCCTGCTTTGCATGTCCGTGTGCATGTTAAACGGGTTTTCAAATATTACTATGAGTAGAGGTGTGGCCTGATTGTCCCAGATTTAACATTTAATGATTTTCCATTTCACTATATAGGATTTTGGGTCATGTACAGTGTTATATTTGTCCATGTAGGTGTAATCATGCTGCTATTTTGAGTTAATAACATCATTTAAAATCATTTGTGCAATATAAGATCTAACTGGGTAAATATATCAATATTAACAGCGAAGAGGTGGATTATTGTCTTCATCTGTGTACAATATTCATGTGTAACAAAATGCCAACTCAATTCGTTTGCGTTTGCCTCTTTTAACTGACTGACTGACTGACTGACTGACTGACTGACTGACTGACTGACTGACTGACTGACTGACTGACTGACTGACTGACTGACTGACTGACTGACTGACTGACTGACTGACTGACTGACTGACTGACTGACTGACTGACTGACTGACTGACTGACTGACTGACTGACTGACTGACTGACTGACTGACTGACTGACTGACTGACTGACTGACTGACTGACTGACTGACTGACTGACTGACTGACTGACTGACTGACTGACTGACTGACTGACTGACTGACTGACTGACTGACTGACTGACTGACCTACTGACTGACTGACCTACTGACTTACTGACTGACTGACTGACTCAATGACTTACTGACTGACTGACTGACTGACTCAATGACTTACTGACTGACTGACTGACTGACTGACTGACTGACTGACTGACTGACTGACTGACTGACTGACTGACTGACTGACTGACTCAATGACTTACTGACTGACTGACTGACTGACTGACTGACTGACTGACTGACTGACTGACTGACTGACTGACTGACTGACTGACTGACTGACTGACTGACTGACTGACTGACTGACTGACTGACTGACTGACTGACTGACTGACTGACTGACTGACTCAATGACTTACTGACTGACTGACTGACTGACTGACTGACTGACTGACTGACTGACTGACTGACTGACTGACTGACTGACTGACTGACTGACTGACTGACTGACTGACTGACTGACTGACTGACTGACTGACTGACTGACTGACTGACTGACTGACTGACTGACTGACTGACTGACTGACTGACTGACTGACTGACTGACTGACTCAATGACTTACTGACTGACTGACTGACTGACTGACTGACTGACTGACTGACTGACTGACTGACTGACTGACTGACTGACTGACTGACTGACTGACTCAATGACTTACTGACTGACTGACTGACTGACTGACTGACTGACTGACTGACTGACTGACTGACTGACTGACTGACTGACTGACTGACTGACTGACTGACTGACTGACTGACTGACTGACTGACTGACTGACTGACTGACTGACTGACTGACTGACTGACTGACTGACTGACTGACTGACTGACTGACTGACTGACTGACTGACTGACTGACTGACTGACTGACTGACTGACTGACTGACTGACTGACTGACTGACTGACTGACTGACTGACTGACTGACCTACTGACTGACTGACCTACTGACTTACTGACTGACTGACTGACTCAATGACTTACTGACTGACTGACTGACTGACTCAATGACTTACTGACTGACTGACTGACTGACTGACTGACTGACTGACTGACTGACTGACTGACTGACTGACTGACTGACTGACTCAATGACTTACTGACTGACTGACTGACTGACTGACTGACTGACTGACTGACTGACTGACTGACTGACTGACTGACTGACTGACTGACTGACTGACTGACTGACTGACTGACTGACTGACTGACTGACTGACTGACTGACTGACTGACTGACTGACTGACTGACTGACTGACTGACTGACTGACTGACTGACTGACTGACTGACTGACTGACTGACTGACTGACTCAATGACTTACTGACTGACTGACTGACTGACTGACTGACTGACTGACTGACTGACTGACTCAATGACTTACTGACTGACTGACTGACTGACTGACTGACTGACTGACTGACTGACTGACTGACTGACTGACTGACTGACTGACTGACTGACTGACTGACTGACTGACTGACTGACTGACTGACTGACTGACTGACTGACTGACTGACTGACTGACTGACTGACTGACTGACTGACTGACTGACTGACTGACTGACTGACTGACTGACTGACTCAATGACTTACTGACTGACTGACTGACTGACTGACTGACTGACTGACTGACCTACTGACTGACCTACTGACTGAACTACTGACTGACCTATTGACTCACTGACTCACTGACTGACCTACTGACTGACCTATTGACTCACTGACTCACTGACTGACCTACTGACTGACCTACTGACTGACCTACTGACTGACCTATTGACTCACTGACTCACTGACTGACCTACTGACTGACCTATTGACTCACTGACTCACTGACTGACCTACTGACTGACCTACTGACTGACCTACTGACTGACCTATTGACTCACTGACTCACTGACTGACCTACTGACTGACCTACTGCACCCCCTCTGGGCAGATCTGAGAAACCCAGACACGCGCAGTGCGTTCATTGAAAAGCTGCAAAATGCTACTCCGGCCCTGAATGAATCGGCGGACGCCTTCACCAGAGCTGTTGAGAGAGCTGCCTCGATCCTACCAAAACGAAAACCGCACCAGCCAAAAGCCCTCTGGGACTCCGACGAAGAGATCTCCATCGCTAGGCGCGACGTGCAAAGAACAACCGCAGTCTTTGGCCAAGACAGTGAGCAGGCTGAAACAGCCCGGGCCCAACCATGGAGGAAAGAATAGAATGGAGTGCTAAGCCAGTTATTTTTGTCTCGCTCGATCTTCACTTTTAACATTCCCGGAGGACCGAAGCCTTTGTCCAGGAGGCTGTTGCTGAAATTCAACTAGCAACAGACAACTGCCGGCACACAGCGGCCTGGCGCGCCATCAACCGCCTGACTGGCAGGAAGCAGAGGGCCAATGCCGCTGTAGATGCTGAGTCCATACAACATCGCAAAGCCCTGCTGGCCACTCACTACCACAATGTGCTCAACCAGGGAAGCCTCTATGGTCGCTGCGCTCCCCAGGAAGGGACACTCACCCGCCCCACGCCACTCCGCTATACAAGTTTAGGGGAACGGCATAGAATATGAAATGATGCTGCTGCTTATCGATTTCTCGCTAGAGCAGTTTGTACGCGAACTTACACCTCTCGTATTTCATAGCTTGCTAACTGGAAAAAGAATATATACACAGCCGGAGCTTCTGGAAAATGGATCTCTGCAATTCCCCGAAAGTGGACAGCAGCAGAGTTGGAGAAGTTGCGCTGCGATCCAAAGCACAACTACCGGATCTGCTCGCTGCATTTTTCGGAAGGGTTCTTTGTAACAAACTCTCAGTACTCCAACTCCATCTGTAAGCGCTCCGCATTTGCATATGCAGATGGACAAGCAAAGAAGCTGAAAAATCGACGGTTGGTTGACTTCTGATGCCGTACCCAGCATCTTTCCAAACGCGCCATCCTACTTCATCGAAACTGTTCCTGAGAAGCGACATACCGAAATGACATCTGCTCAGACTCAGCGAGAGAGTGCCATGCGTTGCTGCAAGGATGAGGCACAAACATTTTGAAGTCAAAACTATCTGAGAAATGAGCTATAGCTCTGATGTATACTCGTAGTAGACTTTGCTTTTGTTTTATAGAGTCATACAAAGTATTTTTATACAGCTTGCCCCAGCAATTTTCTGCTCTTTAGGTAAGTTAATTTCACTCTCTTTTGCTTAATTATCACCTAAGGGTAACCATTTCATTTTTTATTTCATATGTTTGCATAGCCTGAAGGGTTGTAAAGTATTTTTCTCGCACTAACAAAACGAACGTTTTTTGAATAATACAACTTAACCTTGCAGACCTTCCTCTCTATCTATCTTAATACTAAAGTTGGTGCGTTGTTTGTTTGTTTGTTTGTCTGTTTGTTTGTAGGATATCTCCTCCTAGACTACGTGCAACTCAGCGTTGAAACTTATATGGGAATACTGCAAATTTTCCGGAATCGGCTTTAGGCTGTTTTAATCTTTCATTTTTTTATTTTAAGATCCCTAAAAAAGCAGAAATCTGATTTCCTAACCTTCTCTGGACACTTTTTCTGCTCGGAGCTGAAAATTTGCATAAATTTTGAGTGATTACGCCACAACTTTTTCCTATGTCGCCAGTGCATTTTCTCTCCTGTGGGGGAATGGGCGCGTTCTCATTGGCGGCGTGTGTACAATTGGACCCTGGCTCACTGGCTGACTTTATAGACAATTGCGCAACTATTTGTGTTCTGTTTTTTAACAGGAAGCCCTGTGTATTTTTTGCACAGTGAAATTCAGTGCATTTTAATGCATAAACTCGCGAGCATCTTTAGCAGGCAGTGAAGGTACACTCGATATTTCAATGCTTAAAATCAGAAAGTTTCAAACACTAACTGTTGCTCGAGTTTTGAACTTAGAGAGGAGAGACTTATATTGCTGGAAAGATCTTGCTGCGATGAGTTCGGGGATATAAGTTTTTTGCTTTAAATATGAAAATTAAATTCACAGCATTCAAGAAAAGATTTTCATACTTTTAGCTTTCTGCAAAGATTGTGCTCATTTTGGAGTTCAATGGGGGTTCGACCGACCCCCCAATAGTTGGTGGGGGGGGTTCAATTTCTAGCTGCACTGCGTATTGGAAGGGGGTCGGTTGCTGTGTATTTGAGGGTTGATTTAGATTGCGCAATCTTTTTGTTAACTTTAACTGAGGCTGATACTGACTGCCTGAGAAATAAGTTGCGCAATTTAATTGGTTCAATATTTTTACGGCGTCTTTCAACACGCAGCTGTGTGTAGCTCTAACCCTAACCCTAACCCTAACCAATGAATTCTGAGAGCTGGGCTGTTTGACGTAGAAATTTCGATTTAGTCCAGTTTCACGGAGAGGATTTCTATTTCGCGGAGAATATTTCGATGGTGTTCAGTTTCACGGAGAGGATTTCGATAGTTTTCAGTTTCACGGAGACGATTTCTGTTGCGCGGAGAGGTGTTGGAAAATGGGATTCCGCTGATGGAGTTCAGGGAATGGAATTCCGGTGATGGGAGTTCTTCCCCTTTCTCCTCCATCGGAGGAGTTGGCCTCGTCTTAATACTAAAGTTGGTGTCTTAATACTAAAGTTGGTGCGTTGTTTGTTTGTTTGTTTGTCTGTTTGTTTGTAGGATATCTCCTCCTAGACTACGTGCAACTCAGCGTTGAAACTTATATGGGAATACTGCAAATTTTCCGGAATCGGCTTTAGGCTGTTTTAATCTTTCATTTTTTAATTTTAAGATCCCTAAAAAAGCAGAAATCTGATTTCCTAACCTTCTCTGGACACTTTTTCTGCTCGGAGCTGAAAATTTGCATAAATTTTGAGTGATTACGCCACAACTTTTTCCTATGTCGCCAGTGCATTTTCTCTCCTGTGGGGGAATGGGCGCGTTCTCATTGGCGGCGTGTGTACAATTGGACCCTGGCTCACTGGCTGACTTTATAGACAATTGCGCAACTATTTGTGTTCTGTTTTTTAACAGGAAGCCCTGTGTATTTTTTGCACAGTGAAATTCAGTGCATTTTAATGCATAAACTCGCGAGCATCTTTAGCAGGCAGTGAAGGTACACTCGATATTTCAATGCTTAAAATCAGAAAGTTTCAAACACTAACTGTTGCTCGAGTTTTGAACTTAGAGAGGAGAGACTTATATTGCTGGAAAGATCTTGCTGCGATGAGTTCGGGGATATAAGTTTTTTGCTTTAAATATGAAAATTAAATTCACAGCATTCAAGAAAAGATTTTCATACTTTTAGCTTTCTGCAAAGATTGTGCTCATTTTGGAGTTCAATGGGGGTTCGACCGACCCCCCAATAGTTGGTGGGGGGGTTCAATTTCTAGCTGCACTGCGTATTGGAAGGGGGGTCGGTTGCTGTGTATTTGAGGGTTGATTTAGATTGCGCAATCTTTTTGTTAACTTTAACTGAGGCTGATACTGACTGCCTGAGAAATAAGTTGCGCAATTTAATTGGTTCAATATTTTTACGGCGTCTTTCAACACGCAGCTGTGTGTAGCTCTAACCCTAACCCTAACCCTAACCAATGAATTCTGAGAGCTGGGCTGTTTGACGTAGAAATTTCGATTTAGTCCAGTTTCACGGAGAGGATTTCTATTTCGCGGAGAATATTTCGATGGTGTTCAGTTTCACGGAGAGGATTTCGATAGTTTTCAGTTTCACGGAGACGATTTCTGTTGCGCGGAGAGGTGTTGGAAAATGGGATTCCGCTGATGGAGTTCAGGGAATGGAATTCCGCTGATTGGAGTTCTTCCCCTTTCTTCTCCGAAGGAGGAGTTGGCCTCGTCTACATATACTAAAGTTCACGCGTTGTTTGTCTGTCTGTCTGTGTGTCTGTCTGTCATTTCGACAACTCCTCCTTGAATAGTGCCAACTCAGCGTTGAAACTTATATGGGAAGATTGGAAATTATCCGAGGTCGGCTATAGGCTATTTTAATTCTGAAATTTTAATTTCTAAGATCCTCAAAAAAGCAGAAAACTGCCTTTTTGACCCCCAATAACCTTCTTTTGCTACTCTGCCTAGGGCTGCAGCCAGTTTGTAAAAATAGCCACCCCAACCTCCGCCCGCGGGCCGCTGTGTATTGAGGGGTGGTGGGTGCGCGTGTTCTGCGTTCAATGCAAATAAAACCCCCCGCGTGTTGGGGGGTTGAGTTAAATTTAATGATTCCCCCGGAACGGGGGGGGGTTGGGCTTGGACTGAGTGTACATAGCTGTTTTAAACAGATAGAACTGTGCCGAGATTCAATTGGTTTTATTATCGGCCCTGTGTATTAGCTGGGCAGTGAATTTCAATGAATAAACTTGCGAGCATCTCTAGCAAGAAGTCGGGAAATCGGTAAATTTCAAACGCCAACTGTTCCTCGAGTTTTAAACTTTGAAAAGAGAAACTTATATTGCTGGAAAGATCTTGCAACGCTGAGTTCGGGGATATAAGTTGTTTGCTTTAAATATGAAAAGAAAAAGCACAGCATTTGAAAAACTATTTCCATACTTTTAACTTTCCGCAAAGATTGTACTCAGTTTTGCGAGACGTAATAGATAAAGTTGGGGGGAGGGTTCAACTTCTCACTGCTGCTGTGTATTGGAGTGTTGATTTAGATTGCGCAATGTTTTTGTTAACTTTAACTGAGACTGATACTGACTGACTGTGAAATCGGTTGCGCAATGAATTGATTCAATTAGTTCAATATTTTTATCAGTGCCTTTTAACACGAAGCTGTGCGTAGTTCTAACCCTAACCCTAACCCTAACCCTAACCAATGAATCCGGAGAGTTGAGTTGTTTGACGGAAAAAAATCGATTAAGTCCAGTTTAGCGGAGACGATTTCAATGTTTTAATTTTGACGGAGAGGATTTCTGTTTCGTGGAGAGGATTTCGATGGTGCTCAGTTTCACGGAGAGGATTTTGATGATGTTTAGCTTCACGGAGAGGATTTCTGTTTCGCGGAGTTAAATTCATGATTGATTTCTGTTTTATGGAGACGATTTTGATAGATTTAAGTTTCAAGGAGAGGATTTAGAAGGTGTTCAGTTTCACGGAGAGGATTTCTGTTTCGCGGAGAGGATCTTGATGGATTTGGCATCTTCAATCAGTCAGAGAAGAGAGTAAAGAGAAGAATGAAAAGAGAAGAGAGATGAGATGAGATGATAGAAAACAGAGTAGAAATGAGACGAGAGATTAGACATGACAGATGGGAGAGAAGAGGGGAGTAAGGCGGGAACGAAGGAGAGAGAAGAGAAGAGAAGAGAGGAGACGAGAGGAGAGATATGAGATAGCAGAGGGAGACAAGAGAGATGATAGGTGAGAGAATAGAGATGAGGGATAAGAGCGTACAGAGGTAATAGAAGAGAGGGGAGAGTAGAGGAGAAAGAAAGAGTGAGATGAGGGATGAGAGATGAGAGAGGAAAGGAGAGAGAAGAGAAGAGAAAAGAGGGGAGAAAGGAGACAGGAGAGAGAGCAGACGAAAGACCAGGGAGAAGATATAAATAAGGTAGTAGAGATGAGAGGAGAGAGAGGAGAGAGAAGCGAAAGGAGAAGAGAGTGAGGAGAGAGGAGAGAGATGAAAGATCAGAGATGAGAGAGTTAAGAGAGGAAAGTAGTGAGGAGAGGAGAGATAAGAGATGCGATGAGAAGAGATGCGTGAGAACATAAGAGAGAAGAGATTAGAGATTAGAGAAGCGAGGGGAGAAGATCAAAGGAGCAAGGAGAGGAGAAAAGAGAGAATGGAGAGGATAGAAAAGAGAGAAGAGAAGAGACAGGGGATAGTGGAAAGAAGGAAAGAAAGATGGGAGACAAGAAAGTAGAGTGTGAGAGCGTATATGAGATATGAGAAATGAGAGCTGAGAGAAGAGAAAAGAGAAGAGACAGAGAGGGTTAAGAGAGACGATAGATAAGTGAGTAGAGATGACATATGAGAGACGAGAGAAGAGGGAGAGATATGAAAGAAGAGACGGGACAAGAGACAGGAGAGGGTACAGACGAAAGACGAGGGAGAAGAGACAAATAAGGGAGTATGGGTAGAGATGAGATGAGAGAGAGGAGAGAGAAGCGAGTCACGATAATAGCGAAGAGAGGAGAGAGTAGATATGAGAGACGTAAGAGTCTTTGAGCTATGGTCTTTGAAAGATTTTGTAAAGAATTTGGAGACGATTTGGAAGATAGGGTTAAAGACATGGAATTTCAGTTGATGGATATTTCAGGGAATAGAATTCCGGTGATGGGAGTTCTTCCCCTTTCTCCTCCGAAGGAGGAGTTCCACTCGTCTATACTAAAGTTGACGCGTTGTTTGTCTGTCTGTCTGTGTGTCTGTCTGTCATTTCGACAACTCCTCCTTGAATAGTGCCAACTCAGCGTTGAAACTTATATGGGAAGATTGGAAATTATCCGAGGTCGGCTATAGGCTATTTTAATTCTGAAATTTTAATTTCTAAGATCCTCAAAAAAGCAGAAAACTGCCTTTTTGACCCCCAATAACCTTCTGTTGCCACTCTGCCTGGGGCTTCAGCCAGTTTGTAAAAATAGCCACCCCAACCTCCGCCCGCGGGCCGCTGTGTATTGAGGGGTGGTGGGTGCGCGTGTTCTGGGTTCAATGCAAATAAAACCCCCGCGTGTCGGGGGGGTTGGGTTAAATTTAATGATTCCCCCGGAACGGGGGGGTTGGGCTTGGGCTGAGTGTACATAGCTGTTGTGAACAGATAAAACTGTGCCGAGATTCAATTGGTTTTATTATCGGCCCTGTGTATTAGCTGGGCAGTGAAATTCAATGAACAAACTTGCGAGTCTGTCAGGCAAGCAGTCGGTAAATTTCAAACGCTAACTGTTCCTCGAGTTTTAAACTTTGAAAAGAGAAACTTATATTGCTGGAAAGATCTTGCAACGCTGAGTTCGGGGATATAAGTTGTTTGCTTTAAATATGAAAAGAAAAAGCACATAATTTAAAAAACGATTTCCATACTTTTAACTTGCTGCAAAGATTGTACTCAGTTTTGCGAGACGTAATAGATAAAGTTGGGGGAGGGTTTAACTTCTCACAGCTGCTGTGTATTGGAGGGTTGATTTAGATTGCGCAATGTTTTTGTTAACTTTAACTGAGACTGATACTGACTGACTGTGAAATCGGTTGCGCCATCAATTTGTTTTATTATCTGTGCCTTTCAATAGGCTGCCCTGTGTAATAGCCGGCCGGTGTAATTAATGAATAAACTTGCGAGCCTCTTTGGCAGGCAGTGAACGTACACTCGATATTTCAATGCTTTAAAACGGGAACTTTCAAATGCTAACTGCTCTTCGAGTTCTAAACTTTAGGAGAAGAGACTTATACTGCTGAAAAGATCTTGCAACGCTGAGTTCAAGGATATAAATTGTTTGCTTTAAATATAAAGACTAAAAGCACAGCATAAAAAAACTATTTGCATACTTTTAGCTTTTTGCAAAGATTGTACTCATTTTTAGTTCAATGCCCCCAACAGTTGGGGTTCAATTTCTAACTGCCACTGCGTATTGAAAAGGGGTCGGTCTCTGTGTACTGGAGGGTTGATTTAAATTGCGCAATCTTTTTGTTAACTTTAACTGAGACTGATACTGACTGACTGAGAAATCGGTTGCGCAATCAATTGATTCAATTGTTTCAATTTTTTTATTTGGACACGCAGCTGTGTGTAGCTCTAACCCTAACCCTAACCCTAACAATAACCCTAACCAGTGAATCATGATATTTTATTCTTTTTGACGGAGAAAATTTCGATTGAGTCCAGTTTTAAAGAGAGAATTTCAATGGTTTTCAGTTTCACGGACAGGATTTCTGTTTCGCGGAGAGGATTTCGATGGTTTTCAGTTTCACGGAGAGGATTTCGATGGTTTTCAGTTGCACAGACTGCTTCGCGGAGAGGATCTTGATGGATTTGGCATCTTCAATCAGTTAGAGAAGAGAGTAAAGAGAAGAATGAAAAGAGAAGAGAGATAAGATGATAGACAACAGAGTAGAAATGAGTGGAGAGATTAATCATGACAGATGGGAGAGAAAAGGGGAGTAAGGCGGGGACGAAGGAGAGAGAAGAGAAGAGGAGAGAGGAGATGAGAGGGGAGATATGAGATAGCAAACGGAGACAAGAGAGATGAGAGGAGAGAGAGGAGAGAGGAGAGAGATGAAAGATCAGAGATGAGAGAGTGTAGAGAGGAAAGTAGTGAGGAGAGGAGAGATGAGAGATGCGATAAAAGAGATGAGTGAGAACATAAGAGAGAAGAGATTAGAGATTAGAGAAGAGAGGGGAGAAGATGAAAGGAGCAAGGAGAGGAGAAAAGAGACGATGGAGAGGATAGAAAAGAGAGAAGAGAAGAGACAGGGGATAGTGGAAAGGAGGAAAGAAAGATGGGAGACAGGAAATTAGAGTGTGTGAGCGTTTATGAGATATGAGAAATGAGAGCAGAGAGGAGAGAAAAGAGAATAGTGAGAGAGGGTTAAGAGAGACGATAGATAAGTGAGTAGAGATGACATATGAGAGAGGAGAGAAGAGGGAGAGATAAGAGAGAAGAGAGGAGACAGGAAACAGAAGTGAAGAGGAGAGATAGGATAGATGCGAGGAGACAAGAGACAGGAGAAGGTACAGACGAAAGACGAGGGAGAAGAGATAAATAAGGGAGTAGGGGTAGAGATGCGATGAGAGAGAGGAGAGAGAAAAGAGTCACGATAATAGCGAATAGAAGAGAGAGGAGATATGAGAGACGTGAGAGTCTTTGAGCTATGGTCTTTCAAAGATTTTGTAAAGAATTTGGAGACGATTTGGAAGATGGGATTCAAGTGGAGTTTCAGCTGATGGATTTCAGGGAATGGAATTCCGGTGATGGGAGTTCTTCCCCTTTCTCCTCCGAAGGAGGAGTTCCACTCGTATATACTAAAGTTGACGCGTTGTTTGTCTGTCTGTCTGTGTGTCTGTCTGTCATTTCGACAACTCCTCCTTGAATAGTGGCAACTCAGCGTTGAAACTTATATGGGAAGATTGGAAATTATCCGAGGTCGGCTATAGGCTATTTTAATTCTGAAATTTTTATTTCTAAGATCCTCAAAAAAGCAGAAAACTTGAATCTTGACCTTTGATAATCTTAATTGTCCCCTCTTTCTGCTTGGAGCTGAAAAATGCATGAATTTTTAGTGATTGCGCCACAACCTTTCCCTATCTCTGTAGTGTATTTTCTTTCCAGTGGGGGGTGGGAGCGTTCTCAGTGGCTGCGTGTGTACACTTGGACCCTGGCTCACTGGCTGACTTTATAGATAATTGCGCAATGATATGGCTACTGATAAGTTTTCCTGCCTTTCAATGGGCAGTCCTGTGTATTTGTTGGACATTGAAATTCAATGCATCATCTTGCAAGCAGGCAGTGAACGTACACTCGATACTTCAATGCTATAAATCAGACAGTTTCAAACGCTAACTGTTCCTCGAGTTTTAAACTTTGAGAGGAGAATCTTACATTGCTGGCAAGATCTCGCAACGCTGAGTTCGGGGATATAAGTTGTTTGCTTTAAATATGAAAAGAAAAAGCACAGCATTTGAAAAACGATTTCCATACTTTTAACTTTCTGCAAAGATTGTACTTTAATCTGCAAAGATTGTTGGGGGGAGGGTTCAACTTCTCACTGCTGCTGTGTATTGGAGGGTTGATTTAGATTGCGCAATGTTTTTGTTAACTTTACCTGAGGCTGATACTGACTGACTGTGAAATCGGTTGCGCAATGAATTGATTCAATTAGTTCAATATTTTTATCTGTGCCTTTTAACACGAAGCTGTGCGTAGTTCTAACCCTAACCCTAACCCTAACCCTAACCCTAACCCTAATGAATCTGGCGAGTTGAGTTGTTTGACGGAAAAAAATCGATTAAGTCAAGTTTAGCGGAGACGATTTCAATGTTTAAATTCTGACGGAGAAGATTTCTGTTTCGTGGAGAGGATTTCGATGATGTTCAGTTTCACGAAAGGATTTCCATGGTGTTCAGTTTCACGGAGAGGATTTCGATCATGTTCAGCTTCACGGAGAGGCTTTCTGTTTCGCGGAGATAATTTATGATTGATTTCTGTTTTATGGAAACAATTTTGATGGATTTAAGTTTCAAGGAGAGGATTTCGAAGGAGTCCAGTTTCACTGAGAGGATTTCGATGGTTTTTAGTTGCACAGACAGGATTTTTGCTTCGCGGAGAGGATCTTGATGGATTTGGCATCTTCAATCAGTCAGAGAAGAGAGTGTAAAGAGAAGACTGAAAAGAGAAGAGAGAAGAGATGATAGAAAACAGAGTATAATTGAGTGGAGAGATTAGACATGACAGATTGGAGATGATAGGAGAGAGAATAGATGAGGGATAAGAGCGTACAGAGGCAATAGAAGAGAGGGGAGAGTAGAGGAGAAAGAAAGAGTGAGATGAGGAGATGAGGGATGAGAGAGCAGGGGAGAGAGGAGACAGGAGAGAGTACAGACGAAAGACTAGGGAGAAGATATAAATAAGGTAGTAAAGATGAGAGGAGAGAGAGGAGAGAGAAGCGAAAGGAGAAGAGAGTGAGGAGAGAGGAGAGAGATGAAAGGAGCAAGGAAAGGAGAAAAGAGAGAATGGAGAGAATAGAAAAGAGAGAAGAGAAGAGACAGGGGATAGTGAAAAGGAGGAAGAAAGATGGGAGACAAGAAAGTAGTGTCAGAGCGTATATGAAATATGAGAAATGAGAGCAGAGAGAAGAGAAAAGAGAAGAGAGAGAGAGAGGGTTAAGAGAGACGATAGATAAGTGAGTAGAGATGACATATGAGAGAGGAGAGAAGAGGGAGAGATAAGAGTGAAGAGAGGAGACAGAAGACAGGAGAAGGTACAGACGAAAGACGAGGGAGAAGAGATAAATAAGGGAGCAGGGGTAGAGATGAGATGAGAGAGAGGAGAGAGGAGATATGAGAGACTTGAGAGTCTTTGAGCTATGGTCTTTGAAAGATTTTGTAAAGAATTTGGAGACGATTTGGAAGATAGGGTTAAAGACATGGAATTTCAGTTGATGGATATTTCAGGGAATAGAATTCCGGTGATGGGAGTTCTTCCCCTTTCTCCTCCGAAGGAGGAGTTCCACTCGTATATACTAAAGTTGACGCGTTGTTTGTCTGTCTGTATGTCTGTCTGTATGTCTGTCTGTCTGTCTGTCTGTCATTTCGACAACTCCTCCTTGAATAGTGCCAACTCAGCGTTGAAACTTATATGGGAAGATTGGAAATTATCCGAGGTCGGCTATAGGCTATTTTAATTCTGAAATTTTAATTTCTAAGATCCTCAAAAAAGCAGAAAACGGCGGTCTTGACCTTTGATAATCTTAATTGTCCCCTCTTTCTGCTTGGAGCTGAAAATTTGCATGAATTTTAAGTGATTGCGCCATAAAATTTTGCTAACTTGGCAGTGTATTTTCTCTCCAGTGGGGGGATAGGAGCGTTCTCAGTGGCGGCGTGTGTACACTTGGACCCTAGCTAACTGGCGGACAGTGAAATTCAATGCATCAATTTGCGAGCCTCTCTAGCAGGCAGTGAACGTACACTCGATATTTCAATGCTTTAAATCAGAAAGTTTCAAATGCTAACTGTTGCTCGATTTTTGAACTTTGAGAGGAGAGACTTATATTGCTGGAAAGATCTTGCAACGCTGAGTTCAGGGATATAAGTTGTTTGCTTTAACTGTAAAAATTAAAAGCACAGCATTCAAAAAACGATTTTATTACTTTTACTTTTAACTTGCTGCAAAGATTGTACTTATTTTTGCGATAGGTCAGAGATAAATTTGGGGGGTTCAATTGCTAATTGCCACTGCGTAGTGGAAGGCGGTCGGGCGCTGTGTATTGGAGGGTTGATTTAGATTGCGCAATCTTTTTGTTAACTGTAACTGAGACTGATACTGACATACTGTGAAATCAGTTGCGCCATCAATTTTGTTTTATTATCTGTGCCTTTCAATAGGCTGCCCTGTGTAATAGCCGGCCTGTGTAGTAAATGAATAAACTTGCGAGCCTCTTTGGCAGGCAGTGAACGTACACGCGACATTTCAATGCTTTAAAACGGGAACTTTCAAACGCTAACTGCTCTTCGAGTTCTAAACTTTAAGAGAAGAGACTTATACTGCTGAAAAGATCTTGCAACGCTGAGTTCGAGGATATAAAATGTTTCAAAAAACCATTTCCATACTTTTAGCTTTATGCAAAGATTGTACTCATTTTTTTGTTCAATGCCCCCAAAAGTTTGAGGTTCAATTTCTAACTGCCACTGCGTATTGAAAAGGGGTCGGTCTCTGTGTACTGGAGGGTTGATTTAGATTGCGCAATTTTTTTGCTAACTTTAACTGAGACTGATACTGACTGACTGTGAAATCGGTTGCGCAATCAATTGATTCAATTGGTTCATTTTTTATTTGAACACGCAGCTGTGTGTAGCTCTAACCCTAACCCTAACCCTTAACAATAACCAATGAATCCTGATATTTATTCTTTTTGACGGAGAAAATTTCGATTGAGTCCAGTTTAAAAGAATGAATTTCGATGGTTTTCAGTTTCACGGAGAGGATTTCTGTTTCGCGGAGAGGATTTCGATTCTCTTCAGTTTCACGGAGAGGATTTCGATGGTTTTCAGTTGCACGGACAGGATTTCTGCTTCGCGGAGAGGATCTTGATTGATTTGGCATCTTCAATCAGTCAGAGAAGAGAATAAAAAGAAGAATGAAAAGAGAAGAGATATGAGATGGTAGAAAACAGAGTAGAAATGAGTGGAGAGATTAGACATGACAGATTGGAGAGAAGAGGGGATTAAGGCGGGAACGAAGGACAGAAAAGCGAAGAGGAGAGAGGAGATAAGAGTGGATATATGAGATAGCAAAGGGAGACAAGAGAGATAATAGGAGAAAGAAAGAGTGAGATGAGGGATGAGAGATGAGAGAGGAGCGGAGAGAGAAGAGAGAAAAGAGGAGAAAAAAGGGGAGAAAGGAGACAGACGAGAGTAGAGACGAAAGACGAGGGAGAAGATATAAATAAAGTAGTAGAGATGAGAGGAGAGGGAGGAGAGAGAAGCGAAAGGAAAAGAGCGAGAGGAGAGAGGAGAGAGATGAAAAATCAGAGATGAGAGAGTTAAGAGAGGGAAGTAGTGAGGAGAGGAGAGATGAGAGATGCGAGGAGAAGAGATGAGTGAGAACATAAGAGAGAAGAGATTAGAGATTAGAAAAGAGAGAAGAGAAGAGACGGGGGTAGTGGAAAGGAGGAAAGAAAGATGGGAGACAAGAAAGTAGAGTCTGAGACCGTATATGAGATATAAGAAATGAGAGCAGAGAGGAGAGAAGAGAGAGAGAGAGAGAGAGAGAGAGAGAGAGAGAGAGAGAGAGAGAGAGAGAGAGAGAGAGAGAGAGAGAGAGGGTTAAGAGAGACGATAGATAAGTGAGTAGAGATGACATATGAGAGAGAAGAGAAGAAGGAGAGATAAGAGAGAAGAGAGGAGACAGGAGACAGAAGTGAAGAATAGAGATGTGATAGAACAGAGAACAGAGGAGACAGGAGGGGGTACAGACGAAAGACGAGGGAGAAGAGATAAATAAGGAAGTAGGGGTAGAGATGAGATGAGAGAGAGGAGAGAGAAGAGAGTCACGATAATAGCGAAGAGAGGAGAGAGTAGATATGAGAGACGTAAGAGTCTTTGAGCTATGGTCTTTGAAAGGTTTGTAAAGAATTTGGAGATGATTTGGAAGATGGGGTTCAAGACATGGAATTTCAGTTGATGGATAATTCAGGGAATGGAATTCCGGTGATGGGAGTTCTTCCCCTTTCTCCTCCGAAGGAGGAGTTCCACTCGTTAATACTAAAAGTGGTGCGATGTTTGTTTGTGTGTTGCAATTTTTCTCCTAAACTACTGGCAAGTCAGCGTTGAAACTTATATGGGAAAACTGCAAATTTTCCGGATTGGGTTTATAGCTATTTTAATCTTTCATTTTTACATTTTAAGATCCCTAAAAAAGCAGAAAACTGATTTCTTAACCTTCTTTGCCCCTTCTGTGGCCACTCTGCCTCTCCAGTGGAGGGGTTGCAGTCTGTTTGTAAAAATAGCCACCCCAACCTCCGCCCGCGGGTCGCTGTGTATTTTGGGGGGGTGGGTGCGCGTGTTCTGCGTTAAATGCAAAACCCCGCGTGTTGGGGGGTTCAATTAAATTTAACGATTTCCCCGGAATGGGGGGTTGGGCTTGGGCTGAGTGTACATAGCAGTTGTACAGTGTAAGGAGATAGCTAGGACTGTGTCGAGATTTAATTGGTTTTATTATCGGCGGCATTCAATAGGCAGCCATGTGTATTTGCTGGGCAGTAAAATTTAATGAATAAACTTGCGAGCCTCTTTAGCAGGCTGTGAACGTACACTCGATACTTTAATGCTTTAAATCAGGAAATTTCAAGCGCTAACTGTTCCTCGAGTTTTAAACTTTCAGAGGAGAGACTTATATTACTGGAAAGATCTTGCAATACTGAGTTCGGGGATATAAGTTGTTTGCTTTAAATGTGAAAACAAAAAGCACAGCATTTAAAAAACGATTTCCATACTTTTAACTTTCGGCAGTGTACTCATTTTGGAGTTCAATGGGGGTTCGACCAACCCCCCAACAGTTGGTGGGAGGGGGGGGTTCAACTTTTAATTGCCACTGCGTATTGGAAGGGGGTCAGTCGCTGTGTATTGGAGGGTTGATTTAGTTTGCGCAATCTTTTTGTTAACTTTTACCGAGACTGATACTGACTGACTGTGAAATCGGTTGCGCATTCAATTAATTCAATTGGTTCAACACGCTGCTGCGTTGTAGCTCTAACCCTAACCCTAACCCTAACCCTAACCACTAAATCCTGAGAGTTGATTCTTTTTTACGGAGAAAATTTCGATTCAGTCCAGTTTAATGGAGAGAATTTCTGTTTCGCGAAGACGATTTTGATGGATGTCAGTTTCACGGAGAGGATTTCCATGGAGTCCAGTTTCACGGAGAGGATTTCTGTTTCTCGGAGGGGATTTTGATGAATGTCAGTTTCACGGAGAGGATTTCCATGGAGTCCAGTTTCACGGAGAGGATTTCTATTTCTCGGAGGGGATTTTGATGAATGTCAGTTTCACGGAGAGGTGTTTGATGGAGTTTTCTTTTACGGAGAAGATTTCGATGATGTTCAGTTTCGCGGAGAGGAGTTGGATGATGGGATTCAGGGAATGGCATTTCAGGGAATGGAGTTCCGGTGATGGGAATTCTTCCCCTTTCTCCTCCAGAGGAGGAGTTGGCCTCGTTAATACTAAAAGTGGTGCGATGTTTGTTTGTGTGTTGCAATTTTTCTCCTAAACTACTGGCAAGTCAGCGTTGAAACTTATATGGGAAAACTGCAAATTTTCCGGATTGGGTTTATAGCTATTTTAATCTTTCATTTTTACATTTTAAGATCCCTAAAAAGCAGAAAACTGATTTCTTAACCTTCTTTGCCCCTTCTGTGGCCACTCTGCCTCTCCAGTGGAGGGGTTGCAGTCTGTTTGTAAAAATAGCCACCCCAACCTCCGCCCGCGGGTCGCTGTGTATTTTGGGGGGGGGGGGTGGGTGCGCGAGTTCTGCGTTAAATGCAAAACCCCCGCGTGTTGGGGGGTTCAATTAAATTTAACGATTCCCCGGAATGGGGGGTTGGGCTTGGGCTGAGTGTACATAGCAGTTGTACAGTGTAAGGAGATAGCTAGGACTGTGTCGAGATTTAATTGGTTTTATTATCGGCGGCATTCAATAGGCAGCCATGTGTATTTGCTGGGCAGTAAAATTTAATGAATAAACTTGCGAGCCTCTTTAGCAGGCTGTGAACGTACACTCGATACTTTAATGCTTTAAATCAGGAAATTTCAAGCGCTAACTGTTCCTCGAGTTTTAAACTTTCAGAGGAGAGACTTATATTACTGGAAAGATCTTGCAATACTGAGTTCGGGGATATAAGTTGTTTGCTTTAAATGTGAAAACAAAAAGCACAGCATTTAAAAAACGATTTCCATACTTTTAACTTTCGGCAGTGTACTCATTTTGGAGTTCAATGGGGGTTCGACCAACCCCCAACAGTTGGTGGGAGGGGGGGGTTCAACTTTTAATTGCCACTGCGTATTGGAAGGGGGTCAGTCGCTGTGTATTGGAGGGTTGATTTAGTTTGCGCAATCTTTTTGTTAACTTTTACCGAGACTGATACTGACTGACTGTGAAATCGGTTGCGCATTCAATTAATTCAATTGGTTCAACACGCTGCTGCGTTGTAGCTCTAACCCTAACCCTAACCCTAACCCTAACCACTAAATCCTGAGAGTTGATTCTTTTTTACGGAGAAAATTTCGATTCAGTCCAGTTTAATGGAGAGAATTTCTGTTTCGCGAAGACGATTTTGATGGATGTCAGTTTCACGGAGAGGATTTCCATGGAGTCCAGTTTCACGGAGAGGATTTCTGTTTCTCGGAGGGGATTTTGATGAATGTCAGTTTCACGGAGAGGATTTCCATGGAGTCCAGTTTCACGGAGAGGATTTCTATTTCTCGGAGGGGATTTTGATGAATGTCAGTTTCACGGAGAGGTGTTTGATGGAGTTTTCTTTTACGGAGAAGATTTCGATGATGTTCAGTTTCGCGGAGAGGAGTTGGATGATGGGATTCAGGGAATGGCATTTCAGGGAATGGAGTTCCGGTGATGGGAATTCTTCCCCTTTCTCCTCCAGAGGAGGAGTTGGCCTCGTATATACTAAAAATGAGTTGTTTGTTTGTACGCAATCGATTAGAGAAAAAATGGCTGGACCGATTTTCTTCGAACTTGCACTGTTCGATCAGAAATTTTCCTGGGACGGTACATGCATCTTGGCTAAGAAATTGCTCCATGTTAAAGCGATTAAATATTCGAAAAACATGCTTTTTTGCAAAGGTCAAGCAAACTTTTCGACTTGAAATGCATTGTAAGAATGCTAGAGAAAAAACTGACTGGTTGAATTCTGATTCTGAAATAGATTACATCATAACTGAATTGTAACTCCGACTTGAATTGCGTCACAGTATTGAAAATGCAGTGTGGAAGCGTAGCACCAGACTTGATTTAGATTGCGCAACCATATTGTTAACTGATACTGACTGACTGAGAAATTGATTATGTAATAACTGCCTCGTGTGATTTACTCTATGCTTGGAGTTTTGAAACTTATAATTATAAGTGCTGAATTCATGTTATCAAAACGATGAGAGCTAGCCTAGAGGTAAACAGACTGAACTGCTAAATGCAGTAACGATGGTTCGAATTTTTAGAGAGTAGAGTTTTTTTAATTAAAGCTTTTTAACGCCAAGAAAACTAAAAAAATCATAAAAGCGTCATGTAAAAAATCATAGAAGCGTCATGTAAAAAATCGTGGAAGCGTCATGTAAACAATCATAGAAGCGTCATGTAAAAAATCGTAGAAGCGTCATGTAAACAATCACTGAAGCGTCATGTAAAAAATCATAGAAGTGTCATGTAAAAAATCGTGGAAGCATCATGTAAAAAGCATAGAAGCGTCATGTAAAAAATCATAGAAGCGTCATGTAAACAATCATAGAAGCGTCATGTAAACAATCATAGAAGCGTCATGTAAACAATCATAGAAGCGTCATGTAAAAAATCGTAGAAGCGTCATGAAAAAATCATTAAAGCGTCATGTAAAAATCATAGAAGAGTCATGTAAAAAATCATAGAAGCATCGTGTAAACAATCATAGAAGCGTCATGTAAAAATCGTAAGAGCGTAATATAAAAATCATAGAAGCGTCATGTAAAAAATCATAGAGGCGTCATATAAAAATCAAAAAAACGTCATTTAAAAAATCATAGAAGCGTCATGTAAACAATCATAGAAGCGTCATGTAAACAATCATAGAAGCGTCATGTAAAAAATCATAGAAGCGTCATGTAAACAATCATGGAAGCGTCATGTAAACAATCATAGAAGCGTCATGTAAAAATCATAGAGGTGTCATGTAAAAATCATTGAAGCGTCCTGCAGAAATCGTAGAAGCGTCATGAAATAATCATAGAAGCGTCATGTAAAAAATCAAAGAAGCGTCATGTAAAAAATCATAGAAGCGTCATGTAAAAAATCATAGAAGCATCGTGTAAACAATCAAAGAAGCGTCATGTAAAAAATCATAGAAGCGTCATGTAAACAATCATAGAAGCGTCATGTAAAAATCATAGAAGCGTCATGTAAAAATCATAGAAGCGTCATGTAAAAAATCATAGAAGCGTCATGTAAAAAATCATAGAAGCATCGTGTAAACAATCATAGAAGCGTCATGTAAAAAATCATAGAAGCGTCATGTAAAAAATCATAGAAGCGTCATCTAAAACATCATAAAAGCGTCATGTAAAAAATCGTAGAAGCGTCATTTAAAAAATCATAGAAGCTTCATATAAACAATCATAGAAGCGTCATGTAAACAATCATAGAAGCGTCATGTAAACAATCATAGAAGCGCCATGTAAACAATCATAGAAGCTTCATATAAACAATCATAGAAGCGTCATGTAAACAATCATAGAAGAGTCATGTAAAAAATCATAGAAGCGTCATGTAAAAAATAATAGAAGCGTCGTGTAAACAATCATAGAAGCGTCATGTAAACAATCAGAGAAGCGTCATGTAAAAAATCATAAAAGAGTCATGTAAAAAATCGTAGAAGCGTCATATAAAAATCATAGAAGCGTCATTTAAAAAATCATAGAAGCGTCATGTAAACAATCATAGAAGCGTCATGTAAACAATCATGGAAGCGTCATGTAAGAAATCATAGAAGCGTCATGTAAAAAATCGTAGAAGTGTCATGTAAAAAATCGTGGAAGCATCATGTAAAAAGCATAGAAGTGTCATGTAAAAAATAATAGAAGCGTCGTGTAAACAATCATAGAAGCGTCATGTAAACAATCAGAGAAGCGTCATGTAAAAAATCATAAAAGAGTCATGTAAAAAATCGTAGAAGCGTCATATAAAAATCATAGAAGCGTCATTTAAAAAATCATAGAAGCGTCATGTAAACAATCATAGAAGCGTCATGTAAACAATCATAGAAGCGTCATGTAAACAATCATGGAAGCGTCATGTAAGAAATCATAGAAGCGTCATGTAAAAAATCGTAGAAGTGTCATGTAAAAAATCGTGGAAGCATCATGTAAAAAGCATAGAAGTGTCATGTAAAAAATCATAGATGCGTCATGTAAACAATCATAGAAGCGTCATGTAAACAATCATAGAAGCGTCATGTAAACAATCAAAGAAGCTTCATGTAAAAAATCGTAGAAGCGTCATATAAAAATCATAGAAGCGTCATTTAAAAAATCATAGAAGCGTCATGTAAACAATCATAGAAGCGTCATGTAAACAATCATAGAAGCGTCATGTAAACAATCATGGAAGCGTCATGTAAGAAATCATAGAAGCGTCATGTAAAAAATCGTAGAAGTGTCATGTAAAAAATCGTGGAAGCATCATGTAAAAAGCATAGAAGTGTCATGTAAAAAATCATAGAAGCGTCATGTAAACAATCATAGAAGCGTCATGTAAACAATCATGGAAGCGTCATGTAAACAATCATAGAAGCGTCATTTAAAAAATCATAGAAGCGTCATGTAAACAATCATGGAAGCGTCATGTAAACAATCATAGAAGAGTCATGTAAAAAATCATAGAAGCGTCATGTAAAAAGCATAGAAGCGTCATATAAACAATCATAGAAGCGTCATATAAAAAATCATAGAAGCGTCATGTAAAAATCATAGAAGCGTCATGTAAAAATCATAGAGGTGTCATGTAAAAATCATTGAAGCGTCCTGCAGAAATCGTAGAAGCGTCATGAAATAATCATAGAAGCGTCATGTAAAAAATCATAGAAGCGTCATGTAAAAAATCATAGAAGCGTCATGTAAACAATCATAGAAGCGTCATGTAAACAATCATAGAAGCGTCATGTAAAAAATCATAGAAGCGTCATGTAAAAAATCATAGAAGCGTCATATAAACAATCATAGAAGCGTCATGTAAACAATCATAGAAGCGTCATGTAAACAATCATAGAAGCGTCATGTAAAAAATCATAGAAGCGTCGTGTAAACAATCATAGAAGCGCCATGTAAAAAATCATAGAAGCGTCATGTAAACAATCATAGAAGCGTCATGTAAAAAATCATAGAAGCGTCATGTAAACAATCATGGAAGCGTCATGTAAACAATCATAGAAGCGTAATGTAAAAATCATAGTAGCGTCATGTAAAAAGCATAGAAGCGTCATGTAAAAAGCATAGAAGCGTCATGTAAACAATCATAGAAGCGTCATGTAAACAATCATAGAAGCGTCATGTAAAAATCATAGAGGTGTCATGTAAAAATCATTGAAGCGTCCTGCAGAAATCGTAGAAGCGTCATGAAATAATCATAGAAGCGTCATGTAAAAAATCAAAGAAGCGTCATGTAAAAAATCATAGAAGCGTCATGTAAAAAATCATAGAAGCATCGTGTAAACAATCATAGAAGCGTCTTGTAAAAAATCATAGAAGCGTCATGTAAAAAATCATAGAAGCGTCATATAAACAATCATAGAAGCGTCATGTAAACAATCATAGAAGCGTCATGTAAAAATCATAGAAGCGTCATGTAAAAATCATAGAAGCGTCATGTAAAAAATCATAGAAGCGTCATGTAAAAAATCATAGAAGCGTCATTTAAAAAATCATAGAAGCGTCATGTAAACAATCATAGAAGCGTCATGTAAACAATCATAGAAGCGTCATGTTAAAAATCATAGAAGCGTCATGTAAAAAATCATAGAAGCGTCATGTAAACAATCATAGAAGCGTCATTTTAAAAATCATAGAAGCGTCATCTAAAACATCATAAAAGCGTCATGTAAAAAATCGTAGAAGCGTCATTTAAAAAATCATAGAAGCGTCATATAAACAATCATAGAAGCGCCATGTAAACAATCATAGAAGCGCCATGTAAAAATCATAGAAGCATCGTGTAAACAATCATAGAAGCGTCATGTAAAAAATCGTAAGAGCGTAATATAAACAATCATAGAAGCGTCATGTAAACAATCATAGAAGCGTCATGTAAAAAATCATAGAAGCGTCATGTAAACAATCATAGAAGCGTCATGTAAAAAATCATAGAAGCGTCATGTAAAAATCATAGAAGCGTCATGTAAAAATCATAGAAGCGTCATGTAAAAAATCATAGAAGCGTCATGTAAAACATCATAAAAGCGTTATGTAAAAAATCGTAGAAGCGTCATTTAAAAAATCATAGAAGCATCGTGTAAACAATCATAGAAGCGCCATGTAAACAATCATAGAAGCGCCATGTAAAAATCATAGAAGCATCGTGTAAACAATCATAGAAGCGTCATGTAAAAAATCGTAAGAGCGTAATATAAAAATCATAGAAGCGTCATATAAAAAATCATAGAAGCGTCATGTAAACAATCATAGAAGCGTCATGTAAACAATCATCGAAGCGTCATCTAAAAATCATAGAAGCGTCATGTAAAAAATCATAGAATCGTCATGAAAAAATCATAGAAGCGTCATTTAAAAACTAATGAAAGTGTCATTTAAAAAATTAAGAAGCATCATAGTAGAATAAAAGAAGCGTCATGTCAGACATGAAAGGTGTCATGGAAAAATTAAATGCAGCTATAATGCTGTGCTGGGGAGAAAAACTGAGACGTCAAGGCTCTCAGAGAATAACTGAGATTACGGGGGGGTTTCTGAGATGTCAAAGCAAAAGTCAGAAGCTAATTCAAAGTTCATGTACTTTACTCAATTTTTTTTATTGCATTCTTTGTTGGCTCGCCACGGGAGGCGCTGATAGAAGAAGAGTCATGTAAAAAATAAAAGTAGCACTATGTATACATAAAAGAAAAGTCATGTCGAAGTTAAAAGATTCATTTGGGAATTGCTACGATGTCAAAGCTAGGTGGAAATCGTTATACTCGTAGTGCTGTGATTCTTAAAGAAGGAATCACTAAAATGTCAAGGCTTAGGGGAGAAGAATTGCTGAGATTTCAAGGCTTTATGTTGGGTTAAAGTTAGGTTTAGGTCAGGTGTGGGTTGAGGATTATATTTTATCGGGTTTCAAGGTTAACAGAATAACAGGGGATTTTTTAGATTTCAAGGTTTATGGGGGCCATCGCTGACATGTTAAGGCTTACGGGGGGAATAGCTGAGATGTCAAGGCTCACGGGGGTATAAATGAGATTTCAAGGCTAAAGTCAGAAGCTACATGTAGTTTATTGAAAACTTTTTATTACATTATTTGATGCCTCCTCAGGGAGGGATCGCTGATTAAAAAAGCGTAATGTAAAAAATAAAAGAAGCTTCATGTCGAAGTTAAGATATTCATTTGGGAATCCCTACGATGTCGAGGCTTGCAGGGAATCGCTATAATGCTGTAGTAGTGCTATAATGACTCTTAAAGAGAATTACTGAAATTTCAATGCTTTAGGGTTAGGTTAGGGTTAGGGTTAGAAGGTTGACAGATATTTTTAGATTTCCAAGGCTTATTGGGGGCATGGCTGAGATGTCAAGGGGGGAAGTTGATATGTTAAAGCTTGTGGGGGGGAATTACTGACATGTCAAGGCTTACAAGGTTTGATAGGAGATTTTTTAAGATTTCAAGGATACATGTAGCTTATTAAAAAAACGTGTATTGCATTTCTTTGGCTCCCCAACGGGGGGCGTAGATTGCTAGTAAAGTTCTGAATGTTTTGCGTTGAATAGTGCAAACCGCATCTTTCTATGACTTTTAGTTAAAAAGTTATCAATCATAGAAATGAAAAAAACGTTACATTTTCCTATTCATTCACTGCTTTCCAATTGGGTTTTTACCCCTAAACTTGTATGCTGCCTAAACTAGTGTCCCTTCCTGGGGAGCGCAGCGACCATAGACGCTTCCCTGGCTCAACGCTCTCCGCCACCCTCTGCTGATTTGCTGCCGATCGAAAACTTTACCCCGGCTGAGACCTCGACTTTCAACTCCGGCCCGCTGACTGCCTACGAGGTGAACCGAGTGCTCAAGACCATGCGCCCCGACGCTGCCGCCGGAGTAGATGGCATTCCACCCAGTGTGCTCAAGCTGCCGGAGCTGACACAGGACATCACGACTGTGCTCAACAAGCACTGTCCGCTTGGAGGCAACCCAGATACTACTGCTGCTGACAACTGGCGCACATCTAAGATCGTCTCCATCCCCAAGAAGGGCGCATCCACCAGTCTGGACAACCAACGCGGCATCGCTCTGGAATGCACTCTGGCTAAGCTGCTCAATGCTATACTGCGTAATCGGCTGCTGCCTGGGCTCAACCAAATGATCCTGAGCCTCCAAAGTGGCTTCAGGCCCGGCCGCTCGACAACAGAGCAGATTGCAGCCCTTCGAGCAGTCGTCGAGGCCTGTAAAACTCACCAAAGAGCTGTGTCAATTGTCTTTGTGGACTTCCGCAAAGCTTTTGACTCAGTGTGCCGGCGCGCGATCGCGTGGCTGCTCGAGCACTATGGCGTCCCCCCGGCTCTTATCTCTTTAGTTATGGACCTCTACAACAACAGCAAAGCCTTTGTCCAAACCAGCGATGGCCCAACTGAGGACTTCTGCACCAGCTCCGGAGTCCTCCAAGGTGCCACGTTGGCCCCTCTGCTCTTCATCCTTGTCGTCGACTACATGCTGCGCCGAAGCCTCACAGAGGAGGACAGTTACCTGCTGGCGTCACGCCGGAGCTCCCGCCGCGGTGCTGCCCCTTTGCCCGCCCTCGCGTACGCCGACGACATTGCCCTGCTGTGCCGCAGTCCGACTGCCGCCCAGAGAGCGCTCTCGAGACTCTATGAGGAGAGCGCCCGAGTCGGACTGCAAATCAACGCACGCAAGACGGAGTTGCTGCACGTGGGCACCGATGCAGCACCAATCCTGACCCTACCAGATGGGCAAGTCATTTCAGTCTGCAGAGACTGCAGGTACCTGGGCTCCCTCGTGATGAGCCCTGACTCCATCATCGCTGACCGGAGGTCACAGGCCTGGCGTGCGGCTCATCTCCTCAGGGAGGTCTTCAGCTCAGCTGCCAACGACGACCTGAAGATGCGCCTGTTCCGCGCTGCCGTAGAGCCAATCTTCCTGTACGGACTGGAGACAGTGCCAATGACCGACTCGAGGTCTCGAGCCCTGGACGCTGCCTACCGATCGCTGCTGCGGTTCGCCCTTGGCATCCATTACCCAGAGCGGCTACCGACGGACCTGCTGATGGCGAGAGCCCGCGTGCCTCAGCTCAGTGCCACCCTCCAGCGGCGCCGGCTGACCGAGCGTCTCCGACGGGGGCCAAGGACGGACCGCCACGCGGACCGCCACGCTAGAGTCTGACCTACAAGCCATTAACCTGACCCCACAATCTGTCACAAATTGTCCTTCTCGTCTCTTCTGCGAGCGCGTGCGCGCAAGACGCCTACCATAATCTTTGCGTCCTTATATATATATATATATACTCACTCACTCACTCACTCATTCACTCACTCACTCACTCACTCACTCACTCACTCATTCACTCACTCATTCATTCACTCACTCACTCACTCACTCACTCACTCACTCACTCACTCACTCATTCACTCACTCACTCACTCACTCACTCACTCACTCACTCACTCACTCACTCACTCACTCACTCACTCACTCACTCACTCACTCACTCACTCACTCACTCACTCACTCACTCACTCACTCATTCACTCACTCATTCATTCACTCACTCACTCACTCACTCACTCACTCACTCACTCACTCACTCACTCACTCATTCACTCACTCACTCACTCACTCACTCACTCACTCACTCACTCACTCACTCACTCACTCACTCACTGAGACTTAATAAATCGAAGACAATGAGCCAACTAGCAGATAAAACAGCACTGCGGAGTGGCTAATCCCTATTTTTACACCAAGTTAAAATCTGCCCAAAGCTAAATTTGACATGGCCGAGCCCAGTAATTGTGTAGCGAGTGCAGCGGTGACAGACCTCTGACTCAGCCGCCCACTGTGTGGCCTCCCATTGGACCGGAGCCGCCCCTGCCCTGCCCTCCGGAACTGCAGTTGAGCGAGGCGGGCTGGCTGGTCCATTGAAAAGTTGACAGATTTGTGGCTGCTGCGGACGAGCGGACAAGCCTCATCATCATGTCGGCAGCTGGGAACGGCGGCGTCAGCCGCGCCAGAGGGCCAATCGCCGCGGCCAAGACCATCGTCATCAACCGGACACCTGCGGCGGCCGTCGCGACGACTTCTCGTCGAGGCGCTGGCGTCGGGATCGGCAGCTTCGTCGACTTGGTCGATGGCGCCACGGCGGCAGTGGCTGTGCGCAGCAGCTCGGCTGAGCTGAGCAGTGTGCTCACCGGCCGGCAAAAAGAGAAGCAGGAGATGCGCGAGCTGAACGAGCGGTTCGCCAGCTACACTGAGAAGGTGAGAATTGGCTACAGGTGAGATTGTGATTGCCGATGATGCAGTTTGAGTCCAGCTTCAATGTCTGATTTTGCCTACAATGTCCTTCTCATCGAGCTGCAAACACTTGATGCGGAAGCTTTGTCTGCAGTAGGCGCCGCTAATAATCGGTGCAACAAAATCGGCCTTCAAAACCACCCTTACAATCGGGCTTCAAAACCACCCTTGTAATCGGTCTTCAAAACCACACTGATAATCGACCTTCAAGCCACTTGATAATCGGCCCTCAATACCACCCTTCAATCGGCCTTCAAAACCACCCTAGTAATCGGCCTTCAAAACCACACTGATAATCGACCTTCAAGCCACTTGATAATCGGCCCTCAATACCACCCTTCAATCGGCCTTCAAAACCACCCTAGTGATCGGCCCTCAATACCACACTGATAATCGATCTTCAAAACCACCCCAGGCAATCGGCCCTCAAACCAACCAAACAATAGGCCTTCAAAACCACCCTGACAATCGGCCCTCAAAACCACCTTGACAATCGACCCTCAAAATCACCCCGACAATCGGCCTTTTTCATCATGCTAAACAATAGGCATTTTAGTCAAGCTGAGAATCGGCCTTCAAAACCACACTGGGAATCATCCTTTAACCCTGTGAATTGGCCCTCTAAACTGTCACAAAATTTAGTTTTTTATGCACTAAAATCAAGCATAGATACAATATTTGTTAGCTATCAAAGTCAACCCCGGTTCGAGCCGGACCCAGTCGCAGTTGAAACCGGCCAGTCCAAAAACTGGCTGTTTTTACGACTCGCATCAGCCGCTATTAGAGGCTTGGCTAATCTCACGAGATCAAATCGATGATGGGTTTCTCCTGCAACGGGGTGGAGGGACAAAACCGCAGATTCCACAGTAATTGTCGAAAGAGCCACTTTTGAGCGGCGGAACTCCGCTAGCAACAATTAGAGCTTCCCTCTGGCGCTACAAAACAGAGGCGCAGAGCCAGCGCAGGCTTCGGCTGTCAGTTCCAGTTTGCCTTTTTGAAGCGGGCCATGGACGGTCTGGCCGGAAACTCTCCGGACAGCGTAGGCAGCGGCTACCGGTCCTCTTCGGCTTTGCAGGTCCGCTTTTTGGAGGCCCAGAACCGGAAGCTGTCCGAGGAGCTGCGGAAGCTGCGCGAGTCCTGGGGCAAGGAGACGGAGAAGGTCAAGCAGCTGTACGAGTGCGAGCTGCAGCAGATGCGCCGGCTGCTTGAGGAGGCTGAGCAGTACAAGGCTGGGGCGGAGGTTCGAGTCACCTCGATGGGGGACCAGCTGAGCGAGCTGCAGCAGCTGTGAGTCTGGGTGGATGAACCAGATAGATCTAGTCAGTGCAGACATCGCCGATATGTAGTGTATTTAACTTTACCAAGGAATTGAGAATCGTCCTCTCACCGCGCTTAGACTGGACGAGGCGAATCGTCAGCGCGCGGCCGACCACGAAGCCGCCGACCGGCTCAGCCAGCAGGTGTCGGACGCCGAGGCGGAGACGTCGCTACTTCGACGTCGAGTGGCCGCCTTCGGCGAGGAGCGAACCCGGGACCAGGCCGAGACGAAACGGCTTCGGCAGGAGGTGGCCCGGCTGCGACAGGTGCAATACGGGCGCTGTGGATCTCTAGAGTAACCCTGGGTATCTCTCTCTCTCAGTAGGTATCTCTGAGTATCTCTCTCTTATGGGGTATCTCTCTCATGGGGTATCTCTCATGGGATATCACTCATGGGGTATCACTCTCTCGTGGTCATCTCTCTCTCATGAGGGATATCTGGGTATCTCTCTCTTATGAGGTATCTCTCTCATGGGTTATCTTTCATGGGGTATCTCTCATGGGGTATCTCATATGGGGTATCTCTCTCTCGTGGGCATCTCTCTCTTATGAGGGATCCTTGGGTATCTCTCTTATGGGGTATCTCTCTCATGAGGGATATCTGGGTATCTCTCTCTTATGAGGTATCTCTCTCATGGGGTATCTCTGATGGGATATCTCTCTCTCATGAGGGATCGCTGGGTATCTCACTTGAAGAATCTGTCATGGGGTATCTCTCTCGTGGGTCTCTCTTTCATGGGTATCTCTCTCTCATGGAGTATCTCTCTCATGACGCATCTCTTTCTCATGAGGGATCCCTGGGTATCTATCCTCCATGGGATATCTCTTTGAGGGGTATTGCTTTGAGGTTTTCTCTGGGGTTATCTGTTGCATGGTATCTTTAGGGTATCGCCGGGGTATCTCTGGGGTAGTCTGTAAGGTATCTTTATCTACTCTGAGTATTTGTAGGTTTCTCGAAGATATATATGGGATATCTCATGGTTATCTGTCTGTGGTATCTTTCTTGGTGTTCTCTCAGATTCAGGTCAAGCGTACCGAAACAGCTCCAGTCTAAAAAGAATTTTTCTAGAGAAGAAATTTTTTGTTTTGTTGAGCTCTCTTCTAAAAGCAGAAGATTGCTTGAATAGCAAGCAGCAAAATACCAGACAGGAGCTGCTCATCGCAGCTTCGCTTCTTCTGCTTTCAGTGCTCAGGCGAGTGGCTCTTCGTGCGCTCCCCCGCTGAGCTGCCTGCAGTTCGCTTTCCCTCAGTCTGTCTGTCTCTTGGCGTCTTTGAATCACTTTGTGCTGCTGCAGAGCAACGTGAAAAACGCAAGCGGCTCGTAAAAGTTTTCTAAATGTTTTTTTGTTTTTATGAAGATTGGCAGTCTGGTAGTTTTAATTGTGGATTGATTAGTTTTGGAGTAGATTTGAGGATTTTGAGGATGTATTGGTAGTTTTGAAGGTAGATTGGTACTTTTAAGGGTTAGTGTTAGCTTGAGACTAAATCCGTAGTTTTAAGGGTAAATTAGTAGATTGGAATATTTTTCGGTAGATTGGTAGTTTGAGGGTAGATTGGTAGTTTGAGGGTAGATTGGTAGTTTGAGGGTAGATTGGTAGTTGAGGGTAGATTCGTAGTTTGAGGGTAGATTGGTAGTTTGAGGGTAGATTGGTAGTTTGAGGGTAGATTGGTAGTTTGAGGGTAGATTGGTAGTTTGAGGGTAGATTGGTAGTTTGAGGGTAGATTGGTAGTTTGAGGGTAGATTGGTAGTTTGAGGGTAGATTGGTAGTTTGAGGGTAGATTGGTAGTTTGAGGGTAGATTGGTAGTTTGAGGGTAGATTGGTAGTTTGAGGGTAGATTGGTAGTTTGAGGGTAGATTGGTAGTTTGAGGGTAGATTGGTAGTTTTTTCTGATAAATTGGTAGTTTTAATAGCGGATTAGTAGTTTTATGGCAGATATGTTGTTCTAAGGGTTGCTTGAGGGTTAATTGTTAGCTTTGAGGGTTGATAGGCGGTTTTGAGGGTAGATTGGTACGGTATTGCAGAGAAACGCTCAATAAAAATGTAAGTGAATTTTATCCATATACACTACCGGTATATCTACACTAAAGTTATTCTTAAAATCCAAATACTCGTAATCTACACAACGACTGAGGTGGTTGAACCCTCTTCACTCACCCACAGGACCTGGACTCCGAGACCCTGGTCACATCAACGCTGAGAACAGTGTCCAATCGCTGCGCGAGGAGCTGGAGTTTCAGCGCGCGCTGCACGAATCTGTCAGCGCTAAAACTGAAATAGCTAAAAACTACCAATTTATCCTCCTTAAAACTATCTAAAAACTATCCTCCTTAAAACCTACCAATCTACCTCAAACCTACCAATCTACCCTCAAACCTACCAATCTACCCTCAAAACTACCAATCTACCCTCAAAACTACCATTACCATCAAAGCTACCAATCAACCTTCAAAACTACAATCTACCCTCAAAACTACAATCTACCCTCAAAACTACTATCTACCCTCAAAACTACCAATCTACCATCAAAACTACTATCTACCATCAAAACTACCATCTACCATCAAAACTACCATCTACCCTTAAAACTACCATCTACCCTCAAAACTACCAATCTACCCTCAAAACTACCATCTACCCTCAAAACTACCATCTACCATCAAAACTACCATCTACCATCAAAACTACCATCTACCCTCAAAACTACCAATATACCCTTAAAATTACCAACACGGCCACGCCCAGGAGCTGAAGGAGCTGGCCGCCCTGGCCTACCGCGACACCACCGGAGAGAATCGCGAATTCTGGAAGGCCGAGATGGCCCAGGCTCTCAGCGACATCCGGCGGGAATACGACTCCAAGTTGGAGGCCGCCCGCTCCGAGGTGGAGTCGCAGTACAGTCTGCGGGTGCAGGAGGCCCGCGCCGGCCGCAGCCGCGACTCGGCCGAGCTGACCCGCCTGCGGGAGGAGAACAAGCGGCTCAAGTCTCAGCAGGCGGCCAGCCGCAGCCGCCTGCCCGAGCTCGAGGCCCGCAGCGCGCAGCTCGAGCGCGAACTCGACGAGATTCGACGCGAAGCCGAGGACGCCGAGCGCCAGTTTGAGATGGAGCACGGCCGCCTCCGCGCCGAGCTGGCCGGCGCCAACGCCACCCTGGAGGAGTACCTGGCCGAGGTGCAGAGCCTCACGGATGCCAAGCTCAGCCTGGAGCTGGAGATCCACGCCTACAGAAAACTGCTGGAGGGCGAGGAGATCCGGTGAGGACAGGCAGCTGGCTTCACTGCATCCTCTGCTCACCCCATCCTGCTCACCCCATCCTGCTCACCCCATCCTGCTCACCCCATCCTGCTCACCCCATCCTGCTCACCCCATCCTATTTCTAAGCCTTGCAATACTTCAGTACATCTATTGAGCAGACAATAAGCATTAATCTGCATCCGAACACACAAACCTGAGCCAGCCTGAACAATGAAAGACTCAGCCGAGAGTCAGTCTCCACCCGGCTGATGGAGGGCGAGCAGACAGTGAGCACCACTGAGCAGCGCAATCAAGGTATCCCAGCAACTGCGAGGCAGACAGAGACTAACCATAGCTAAGCTAAAAAACCAAAACTCACTTGCTGATGGGCACATTTATAAACTTCTAACACAACAGTCTTCCTTCTTCCTAAATCTCCCCTAGAATTTTTATCCTCGTCGCGCCCCGAAACCCCAGACTGAAGCCCGAGGCCAAGGCGGAGGCGGAGTCGCTCATGAACGATGTCACTCATGCCACCGCGGCTGAGCTGCCAGAGCCGCCACCGCCGCCGCCACTGTCGCAGACGCAGCAGCAGCAGACTCCGAAGTCACCTTTGAAGTCACCGACTCAACCGTCGCTGCCTCCGCCGCCGGAGCCGAAGGCTTTGAAGTCGCCGAAGAAGACGACGCCTCCGCCGCCTCCGCCGCCGCCACCGCCGCCTCTGCGGCAGGCAGATGGAGACGGCGCCTCCGCCGCAGGTCTCTTGCAGAGGGGCTCTCTAAAAGCAGAAATTTCTGTGTCGTGTCTTGCCTGCGCCTTCTTCACATTCTATTAACTGCTTTGGTCTGCTGCTCATTCCTTCTTGTTACTTTTAGTAGCATGAAATGCTGATTTTATATTCATTTGCTTTTGAGAGAAAACGTTTTGATAACTATTGATGCTTGGTCTTATGAGCATGCGACTGAGTAACTGATTGAGTTTACCCGTCCTGCATTCTCCAAGGTTCTGCGAGGCAGCAAAGTGAGTCCAAGGCATAACTTATAGCTCGTGTCCTCTGTTCCATGCTGCTTCATTTCGGCTCGCGAGTTTTAACCGTGTTGCTGCGATTGTGGCGCAGATGGGTAGTTTGTGATGTAGATGGGTAGTTTGCGATGTAGATGGGTAGTTTGTGGTGTAGATGGGTAGTTTGTGACGTAGATGGATAGTTTGTGATGTAGATGGGTAGTTTGCGATGTAGATGGGTAGTTTGTGATGTAGATGGGTAGTTTGTGGTGTAGATGGGTAGTTTGTGATGTAAATGGGTAGTTTGTGGTGTAGATAGGTAGTTTGTGGTGTAGATGGGTAGTTTGTGGTGTAGATGGGTAGTTTGTGATGTAAATGGGTAGTTTGTGGTGTAGATGGGTAGTTTGTGGTGTAGATGGGTAGTTTGTGGTGTAGATGGGTAGTTTGTGATGTAAATGGGTAGTTTGTGGTGTAGATGGGTAGTTTGTGATGTAAATGGGTAGTTTGTGGTGTAGATGGGTAGTTTGTGGTGTAGATGGGTAGTTTGTGGTGTAGATGGGTAGTTTGTGATGTAAATGGGTAGTTTGTGATGTTGATGAGGAGTTTGTGATGTTGATGAGGAGTTTGTGATGTGGATAGGAAGTTTGTGATTTTGATGGGTAGTCTGTGATGTAGATGGGTAGTTTGGGATGTAGATGGTTAGTTTTGGTGTAGATGGGTAGTTTTGGTGTAGATGGGTAGTTTTTTATGTAGATGGATAGTTTGGGATGTAGATGGGTAGTTTGTGGTGTAGATGGGTAGTTTGTGGTGTAAATGGGTACTTTGTGATGTAAATGGGTAGTTTTTGGTGTAGATGGGTAGTTTGTGGTGTAGATGGGTAGTTTGTGGTGTAGATGGGTAGTTTGTGATGTAGATGGGTAGTTTGTGGTGTAGATGGGTAGTTTGTGATGTAAATGGGTAGTTTGTGATGTAAATGGGTAGTTTGTGGTGTAGATGGGTAGCTTGTGATGTAGATGGGTAGTTTGTGATGTAGATGGGTAGTTTGTGATGTTGATGAGGAGTTTGTGATGTTGATGAGGAGTTTGTGATGTGGATAGGAAGTTTGTGATTTTGATGGGTAGTCTGTGATGTAGATGGGTAGTTTGGGATGTAGATGGTTAGTTTTGGTGTAGATGGGTAGTTTTGGTGTAGATGGGTAGTTTTGGTGTAGATGGGTAGTTTTTTATGTAGATGGATAGTTTGGGATGTAGATGGGTAGTTTGTGATGCGTTAGGCTTTTTATGTTGTAGATAGGTAGGTTGCTAACAGTTCTAACTAACATCTGCGATAAACACTTTTATAGCTGAACTTATAACACAAGCATAACAAGTCTTTTAGAACCGCAATCTGCTACCAAACAAGTTAAATGCGCACGAATAACAGGTCGCATATCAGGCGTTTAACCTGCTTAACCTACTTTGCATATTGCTGCTCAGAGCCAATCCAACATTCTAATTCGAACTCGCACCCCACCCCGCATGGCAGTCAACATTCTCAAGGGCGAGATGTCGGCCAAGACCACCTACCAGCGCACAGCCAAGGGCAGCACCAGCATCCAGGACTGCAGCTGCGATGGCAAGTTTGTCACCCTCGAGTTCACGGGAAAGAAGGTGAAAATTATTTAATCAGACATTGCAATCGATGGTACTTCATATGTAAAGCTTTTGTGTCTTTCCCGATTTTAGAAGGAAGACTTGAGCGACTGGACACTCGTAAGGAATATCGACAATGGCCGTCAGGTGGTGAAGTACACCTTTCCGAAGGGCACCGTGTTGGACACGACCTGCAAAACTATTAAGGTTGGTGTATTATCGTACTAATGTCAACTGAAAACCCTATGTCGCCTCAAAACTCAACCCCTTACCCTCCGTCACCTCAAAAATCAACCCTTACCCTCCGTCACCTCAACCCCTTACCCTCCGTCACCTCAAAACTCAACCCTTTACCCTCCGTCACCTCAAAACTCAACCCTTACCCTCCGTCACCTCAAAACTCAACCCTTACCCTCCGTCACCTCAAAACTCAACCCCTTACCCTCCGTCACATCAAAACTCAACCCTTACCCTCCTTCACCTCAAAACTCAACCCCTTACCCTCCGTCACCTCAAAACTCAACCTCTTACCCTTCGTCACCTCAAAACTCAAGCCCTTACCCTCCGTCACCTCAAAACTCAACCCTTACCCTCCGTCACCTCAAAACTCAACCCTTACCCTCCGTCACCTCAAAACTCAACCCCTTACCCTCCGTCACCTCAAAACTCAACCCTTACCCTCCTTCACCTCAAAACTCAACCCCTTACCCTCCGTCACCTCAAAACTCAACCCTTACCCTCCGTCACCTCAACCCCTTACCCTCCGTCACATCAAAACTCAACCCTTACCCTCCGTCACCTCAAAACTCAACCCTTACCCTCCGTCACCTCAAAACTCAACCCTTACCCTCCGTCACCTCAAAACTCAACCCTTACCCTCCGTCACCTCAAAACTCAACCCTTACCCTCCGTCACCTCAAAACTCAAGCCCTCCATCACCCCACGCGATCACGCAGATCTGGGCCGCCGGTCAAAAGCCGCCCCCAGCGGAGTCCCTAGCCGCATCCGGTGGAACCAACACCGGCATCAAAGAGCTGGAGGCAGCCGAGCCCTCCTGGGGCATCGGCAGCAACATCCTGACCACCCTGGCTAACGCCGATGGAGAGGTAGGGAGTGACGCAACCGCCTGGCAGACTGGGAGATTAAATTAAATCGTTTGGCAAGATAACAGGCCGCAAGAATAACAGGGATGGCTGGCTTCGCATTGCGCAGCCATCAATCATTCAAGATTGAGCTCTATGAACGCTAGGGATTTGCTAGAACTGTTTAGCAAGCTTTGTAGCCGCCGACTTTTCTTTTTAACTGGTCTGCTTTTAAAGCGTTAGTCAGTTGATGAGGCACAGAGTCTGGCATAGGCGCTAAATTTTACACACAACGATATTTATCCAGGAGCGCGCCACCCACATCCAGAAGACAACTTATTCGGCCAGCTGAAGATGGCTATCTCGGCAGCTGGAATGAACTAACTATATTGATTACTGAATTTGGTCATTACTAATAGTATAATGACCTGAAATAATTTTCACGCACGTAGGCTTGGACCTTTAGGTTGCTGCACAACTAATAATTATTCACAGTTGAGTTACTCGTACTTCTACGAAGTTTCTAATGATAGTTTAATTTCGTTAGCAATCACTGATAAACAAATCACAGGTCTGGAGGCGGTTGGGTTCTAGAGCGTACATTGAGAGATGATTGGGGCGGGGGTTCCAGAGCGTAGATTGGGAGAGGATTGGGGGCGGGGGTTCCAGAGCGTAGATTGGGAGAGGATTGGGGGCGGGGGTTCCAGAGCGTACATTGAGAAAGGATTAGGGCTGGGGGGAGGTTCCAGAGCGTACATTGAGAGAGGATTGGGGCTGGGGGGAAGGTTTCAGAGCGTACATTGAGAGAGGATTGGGCTGGGGGAAGGTTTCAGAGCGTACATTGAGAGAGGATTGGGGCTGGGGGGAAGGTTTCAGAGCGTACATTGAGAGAGGATTGGGCTGGGGGGAAGGTTTCATAGCGTACATTGAGAGAGGATTGGGCCGGGGGGGGGTTCCAGAGCGTACATTGAGTGAGGATTGGGGCGGGGGGGGGGTTCGAGAGCGTACATTGAGTGAGTCCCTACCCGGTGTACACAAGTTGGGGCAGGGAATGTTTGCGGCCGCTGATTGGTGTCTTGTGTCGGACCTACATGCGATCTGATGCAGTGTACAATTAGTAAACAAGGTCCATTGTACTTCGATTTCTGGTGGGAAAGTGTTGAAGCACAAAATGTACTTCTGAATATAAAACAACAACACTTAATAAACACTTGAAAATAAGTATACTCGCTAGTTTTAAAAAAATATTTTATTATATAGAATATAATTTTTATGTCTGCTAGTGTTTTTTCTTTTGCTAGAATTTTTTCTTCCGCGCATTCTATTAATTGCTTTTTTGTTATACTGTCACGCTATTGTCAACTTTATTTAACTTTAATCTATTAGTTAGCTCGTACAGCTATAAATTAATCAATGCGCAGTTTCACTACATCACTACATTCAAATTGGATTGCATGAATAAAATCTGCAAAAATATAACGAACTTTAATTTCGAAGTTTATGATAATACGAAGTATTTCTATTGCTGAAAATGAATCCAAGACCTTGTCAGCCAATAGGATTCGCCCTGGCCGCTGATTGGCTGGCTGGCTGGCTGGAAGAGATCGCTAGGAGTGGTTTGGGTTAAAAAACTGCTGCTATACGATTGAAACTTGGACTAAAAGTGGCGAAGTTGGCTGAGAAATAGGCTTTGCTGTTATCTGGCTAGCCAATTAACAGTGTCTACTAGCAAAGAAGGAAAGAGGTTCAGAGATATCCATATATGGAAATAAAATCCATTGAACATAACAAAAGACCAGCCTGAAAAACTGAGCACAACTTTAATTCGGAAATCAGAGAAGCCTCAATTCGGAAAACACAGAAGCCTCAATTCGGAAAACAGAGAAGTCTCAATTCGGAAAACACAGAAGCCTCAATTCGGAAAACACAGAAGCCTCAATTCGGAAAACACAGAAGCCTCAATTCGGAAAACACAGAAGCCTCAATTCGGAAAACAGAGAAGCCTCAATTCGGAAAACAGAGAAGCCTCAATTCGGAAAACACAAAAGCCTCAATTCGGAAAACACAAAAGCCTCAATTCGGAAAACACAGAAGCCTCAATTCGGAAAACAGAGAAGCCTCAATTCGGAAAACACAGAAGCCTCAATTCGGAAAACAGAGAAGCCTCAATTCGGAAAACACAGAAGCCTCAATTCGGAAAATTCGCGGAACTGTTCGGAAATTTGGGTAAACGCCTCTGCAGGTGAGAGCTTAAGTAAATTCCACACTATATATGCATTATGAGTTATAGAAAATAGCAAAGTGTTCTGTCTTGTTGCAGCTTGTGACGGCCTGTTTCTGGGGGATGTTGAGGATGCCACTGAGTTCTGCAGGGAGTACAGAGATTGTTGTTGCAGCGCATTTTCGCCTCATTTCTCCATTGTCCCGAAAATTGGAAGCTGCTAGGAAGCTGAAGTCTGAGTTTATAGGCTTTTGGCAATTTTCCTTGGCTGGGGGAGAGATGATGTATGGCCCATATAGCTTTCATTCATTCTCCCGATCTCTCTGTGCCCGTCACCTGTCAATCGGCAGTGTTGGACCAAGCAGTTGCCCTGCGCCATCCAACCTGTCTCACCTCATCTCTAGGACTCTCCGCGCGTGGCTTCAGGAAAGCTGTTAAAAATGCTATTTACTTTTTCTGTCAACGGGGGGGTGACTTGCTGTGTTATTTCTATAACTGGCTTCCATTCATTGCTGTTCTTCACGGCGATGTATCAAACAAAATAAATATTCGCTGAGCACGCTGCTCTCTGACTTCGGCGACATTGTCTCTGCAATTCTGGCCCTTCAGCTGACTCCAGTCGAGAAAATAAGACTAAAAACTAGAAGTTGAACTAGATGTTGAATACTGTTGAAAATTGAATACTAAGATAAGCCAGTAAGTGGGCGCAGGGCCCAAACAAGTATATTTATACCAGACATTAACTTTGGGGGTTTGAATTGCAGATAATAAAGAGAGGGGTGGAGTGCGCGACTAAATAGAGAGGCGAGAATGGAGAACCAATCAGAAGGCAGCAAGGGAGAGAGAGATAAGAATAACAAGATTGAGCTAGACACAGAGAGAGAGAGAGAGAAAACAGTAAACAGAGACAAGTGAAGGTGAACTAAAGAAACGACTAGGAAAGTCGCAAGCGCGCCAATGCTGTACGCAGGCACCATTCCACTGACTCCTGAGCACACAAGCGCGCCAATGCTGTACGCAGGCACCATTCCACTGACTCCTGAGCACACAAGCGCGCCAATGCTGTACGCAGGCACCATTCCACTGACTCCTGAGCACACAAGCGCGCCAATGCTGTACGCAGGCACCATTCCACTGACTCCTGAGCACACAAGCGCGCCAATGCTGTACGCAGGCACCATTCCACTGACTCCTGAGCACACAATCGCGCCAATGCTGTACGCAGGCACCATTCCACTGACTCCTGAGCACACAAGCGCGCCAATGCTGTACGCAGGCACCATTCCACTGACTCCTGAGCACACAATCGCGCCAATGCTGTACGCAGGCACCATTCCACTGACTCCTGAGCACACAAGCGCGCCAATGCTGTACGCAGGCACCATTCCGCAGACTCCTGAGCACACAAGCGCGCCAATGCTGTACGCAGGCACCATTCCGCAGACTCCTGAGCACACAAGCGCGCCAATACTGTACACAGGCACAGAACTCATACAGACGCAAACTTTGAGCTTGGCCGGATCGCTGTTGTGAAGTTTGAAAGGACCCAAAAGCCGAATAGAGAGGCTTCGGGTTTGCTGACCCCAGATTTAGAGAGATGAGAAGCCATCGCGGACCAGCCGGGCACAGTGTTAGAGCTGTGAGGTTGCGAGCATAAGAAAATGATGGGGGATAATTCTCCCAGGCACTGGGGCAGTTGTCCTGTAGTCCTACAACCTGCATGAAGGGCCTAGATTAGTCGCAAACGGCTGATCGCGCGCAGCTCCAGCTAAGTGGTGGCGGCGTCAGGGGTGCTGCTCGAGGTCCGCCTCACCTATTCGCACCCCCCCGCCACTCGAGTAATCCGCCTACGACCCCACTCGCAATTATTGATGAGGCGCGCAGGGGGGACCATCGGTTAGCCGCGAGGCCATCTAATTGCGGCCTGCATGAGGGGATCAGCGAGACTGGGGGATGGCCCTGGCTCCTGGGAGAAAAGCTTTCGCAAGGCCCCAGATGGGAATGAAACTTTGCCGTGGCCTTTCTTCAAGTCGAAGGCCTGTCACTGGGCGGTGTTTTCACAGTGGCCTGCCCCAGCTTCCCAAGGCCTCATCATCGGCCACCTGCCGGTGCCAAAGTTGGCAAGGAGGCTGCAGAGGATGGGCATTGGGAAAAACTAGCAGTTTCTTATCCCCATCCCCTTCCTGCGTAGGGCTTTTTTGAACTTGAAATGCGCTCGATAAAGCCTAACGCCTGTCGGTCACCCTCAACTGCCTGTCTGTCTGTCTTCTGCATCACCAGCCTCCCAGTTTAAGCGGACGATTGTCGCTATACAGCCATTAAAATGAAGCAGCTTTTGCTACGCAAGTTCCCAGATGCTTGAACCAGATGGTTGTCCTATGAATTCCCGTACAATCCGAGATGTTGCAGCTGCTGCTGAGACACAGTCTTCTCTATTTGCAGCTCGCTTTTTTATTTATCCCCGCTGGGCTGGGAGAATTTCTGAGGTTGAGGCGGTCGGCTTCACAGTCTGCTTTCGCCTTCTCTCTTTGGCTTGGAAATTTCAGTCCCCAACTCTCAAACCTGGGCCGCGCGGAGCTCCTGTTGCTCCACGTGCCCCAAGTGTTGCAGTTTTTTTTGAGTCGCGAATGCGCTCTGCAATCGATTGATTCACCGCTCCAGAGCTCTGACCCTCCCCATGTGCGGTGCGGTTCCGCTCGCGCCTACCCAATTTTTCCTCTCGAGTGGCGAAATCCGCAGTTAACTTTTATGACAACTCTCGGCATTTCCTTCCGCAAAAATCCAACCCGAGCAGGAACAGTTTAGCGATTCGGACATTCCGACCGTACCCTAGCAATGCAGCTCCGTGTGACGCAACTTCGCCTTCTTGGTTAATTGGCGGGTTTCCCCCTGCCCAGACGGGAGCCTCCCGCTGGGGCAATTGCTATCAACGGAATCGCCTCGGGGTTGGGACGGTGGCTCAGCCCGTGTTTTTTAAGCTTTGAGCTGCTGCAGTTTGGGGAAACGATGGAGAGGAGGGAGAGAGAGAGGCAGAGCATGAGGCCTGGAAGCTCTCGAGAGGAAGCCGCGCGGCGGTGGCGTGTGAAACGCAACTGGGATCCCCCGCTCCGAGGAAGAGAAGTCGCGACTTCCCCGACTCTGAAAGTGGAGGCGCCGCAGTTGCCAGCACAGCCGCTCCTGGAGATCCTCTTCTCCCCCCTCTGTCGCCTTCCCAGCAGCAGCCCGGCGCCCCCCCCCCCCGGGCTGCTTTAACCTGGTCTGTGCGTTCCTGCAAGCCCCGGTATGTCTCTGTGTGCGCATGACTCACCTGACTGACACTTCAGTAGCGAATTCCCACGAGGCCATGAGGGGGGAGCGGTGAGTGTGTGTGTGTGTGTGTGTGTGTGTGTGTGTGTGTGTGTGTGTGTGTGTGTGTGTGCGTGTGTGTGTGCGTGTGTGCCTGTATCGGCAGCCAGCGAGAGCTTTTGGTAACAATAGCTACTCACTTGTGAGCAGAGTTCTGTTCTCACCCGGCATCCGCCAGCCATCTCGGCAGAGAAGTTGATACACCTGTAAAGCAGAAAAACTCTCTTTTCCTTTCTGGCTGCTCAGCCGCTGCTCAGCCGCTTGTCTACGCTGTTTTAAGTGAATCAGAGCTCGCTTACACATTCTTTTTTCCTACATTTTTTCAGGACTGCCGACGGAATTGAAATTCAGCCGAATGCTGCAGCGGCTGGGACTGCGGCTTCAGCTGCTGCTACCTTCAATGCTGTTGCTGCTGTTGCTGTTGCTGACTCCTCAGTTAGCTGCTGCGGCATTTGTGGGTGAGTCGAAATTGTCTTTGACACCAACTGCTCGCGCCACCTGACCATAGGCCCGGGATTTTTTGCGCTGCCTGACAGCAATTTTGGGCGCTCTCTGACAAAAAGTTTCGGGTCACCCAAAAGAGGTTTTAATGCGCCATCTGCGAATGATGAATGATTTTGGCGCTATCTGTGAATGATTTTGGCGCTATCTGTGAATGATTTAGGCGCTATCTGTGAATGATTTAGGCGCTATCTGTGAATGATTTTGGCGCTATCTGTGAATGATTTAGGCGCTATCTGTGAATGATTTTGGCGCCATCTGTGAATGATTTTGGCGCCATCTGTGAATGATTTTGGCGCCATCTGTGAATGATTTAGGCGCTATCTGTGAATGATTTAGGCGCTATCTGTGAATGATTTTGGCGCCATCTGTGAATGATTTAGGCGCTATCTGTGAATGATTTTGGCGCTATCTGTGAATGATTTTGGAGCTATCTGTGAATGATTTAGGCGCCATCTGTGAATGATTTTGGCGCCATCTGCGAATGATGAATGATTTTGGCGCTATCTGTGAATGATTTTGGAGCTATATGTAAATGATTTAGGCGCCATCTGTGAATGATTTTGGCGCCATCTGCGAATGATGAATGATTTTGGCGCTATCTGTGAATGATTTTGGAGCTATATGTAAATGATTTTGGCGCCATCTGTGAATGATTTTGGAGCTATATGTAAATGATTTTGGCGCCATCTGTGAATGATTTTGGCGCCGCCTGTAAATGAGTCAGTTACTGAAGTATTAAAGAGGTATTAAACCGAAAGGCAATGAAGGGGAGGCTGCCATCTCCGTGCATCATCCTGAGCTGTCATCGGACAATGACGGGGTAAATCTCTGAAAAGCAGCGCCAGAAAGTGCAGTTTGGGTTGCGCCAGAGCCCCTCCATACTTTCCCAGCCGACTGTTGCCCTCCCATCCCCTCCATCTCGCCGCATGTCCTCAGACAGGCGTTCCTAAAAATCCCAGCGCACAGTTTGGGCGACTTTTGACTTGCCCGTCCTCTCTCCGCTGCCCTAAGATCCCCTCATCTGCCGGGGTCGCTGCAGCTCGAGCCCCTCCCTATGCACTTGCGCTCGAGTGTCCCAATTACCAGGCCTGACAAGCATTTCCTCATTCCCTCTCTCTTCCGCCTCTTCCCCATCCAATCCCCCCCTGATTTCCGACTTCGCCTCTCGTTTTCCGCCCCCCGCCCGGTCCTAATTCTCAGTGCTGCTGGGCCCGGGCCTCGACAATGCCCCGATGCTCGGCAGAGGACAAGCAAACGTCTTTGAATAAAAAATTGAATTTTCACATTACGTTGCGAAATGGGTTTTATTTGAAAAGTTGAAGACAAGACAGCCAGGCGAACAGAGGAATCTGCTAATTGGCAGGCGGACAGCTTTGGAATTCTTTTGCCGAATTTGGAAACGAATGCCAACGAGTGCAACATTTTCAGCATCTGTAGAAAAGAAAAAAATTGCAGCTGTACAGAAAATTGTTTTTTTTAAACTAAAAAACTATTGAACCTGGCGTTTTTCTACCAAGAGGAAAATCTAAAGAGTGGCAGGATTTGATCCAGGAACTGACAGACAAAGTAGATCCAGAGACTGACACAAAGTAGATCCAGGGACTGACAGACAAAGTAGATCCAGAGACTGACACAAAGTAGATCCAGGGACTGACAGACAAAGTAGATCCAGGGGCTGACAGACAAAATAGACCCAAGGACTGACAGACAAAGTAGATCCAGGGGCTGATAGAAAAGTTAGATCCTGACGCCTGACAGACAAAGTAGATCCAAGAACTGACAGACAAAGTAGATCCAGGGGCTGACAGACAAAGTAGATCCAGGAACTGACAGACAAAGTAGATCCAAGAACTGACAGACAAAGTAGATCCAGGAACTGACAGACAAAGTAGATCCAGAGACTGACACAAAGTAGATCCAGGGACTGACAGACAAAGTAGATCCAGAGACTGACACAAAGTAGATCCAGGGACTGACAGACAAAGTAGATCCAGGGGCTGACAGACAAAGTAGATCCAGAGGCTGACAGACAAAATAGACCCAAGGACTGACAGACAAAGTAGATCCAGGGGCTGATAGAAAAGTTAGATCCTGACGCCTGACAGACAAAGTAGATCCAAGAACTGACAGACAAAGTAGATCCAGGGGCTGACAGACAAAGTAGATCCAGGAACTGACAGACAAAGTAGATCCAAGAACTGACAGACAAAGTAGATCCAGGGGCTGACAGACAAAGTAGATCCAGAGACTGACACAAAGTAGATCCAGGGACTGACAGACAAAGTAGATCCAAGAACTGACAGACAAAGTAGATCCAGGGGCTGACAGACAAAGTAGATCCAGAGACTGACACAAAGTAGATCCAGAGACTGACACAAAGTAGATCCAGGGACTGACAGACAAAGTAGATCCAGGGGCTGACAGACAAAATAGACCCAAGGACTGACAGACAAAGTAGATCCAGGGGCTGATAGAAAAGTTAGATCCTGACGCCTGACAGACAAAGTAGATCCAGGGACTGACAGACAAAGTAGATCCAGGGGCTGACAGACAAAATAGATCCAGGGGCTGACAGACAAAGTAGATCCAGAGACTGACACAAAGTAGATCCAGGGACTGACAGACAAAGTAGATCCAGGGACTGACAGACAAAGTAGATCCAGGGGCTGACAGACAAAGTAGATCCAGGGACTAACCGACAAAGTAGATCCGGGGACTGACACAGCATGCGTAGAAGACAATAAATCTGGAAACGACATGAGCACAGCAGATTTCGATCTCCAAGTGTGAGTTCTTGCAGCCAAGAGCCAAAAGCGGCAGCAGCCCCTACTTCAAGCTTGGCCGCACACAAAAGAACAGGAGAAATGCGGGAAAGCAGACTGGAAGTGCTGCCGCGGCTCCAGTCCATTTCCTCATGCAAATCAGGCGTGGCCAATGGGCCATTATGCAATCATTGGAGGCGCCCTGAGTGAGAGAGAAAGTGGGAGAGAGGTAGTGAGGTGGCAATGAAGTGTGGCTTTTCTTGCAAAGCGCTCCATCAGAGCAAGTCAGTCCTCGGTTGCGCAACTGATGGACGAGCTGATGGTTGCCGGCGGGTGGGGGCTGCGGAAACAGGGGCCGAAGGCAAGCGGGTTAAAATTATGTGAAAACGACGTTTTTTGAAAGAAATCCTAATGGAATATCCGGTGCCGGGTTTTCAACAAATTCTCCTCACTGCAGAGTCGAATCTAAATGTATAAGTGTTTGAATTGCGGGCATGGACACGGTGGAAGTGGATAGAGGTGGATACAGACACTCAAATAGCCATGGATAGAGGTGGATAGAGGTGGATAGAGGTGGATAGAGGTGGATACAGACACTCAAATAGCCATGGATAGAGGTGGATAGAGGTGGATACAGACACTCAAATAGTCAGTGGATAGAGGTGGATACAGACACTCAAATAGCCATGGATAGAGGTGGATACAGACACTCAAATAGCCATGGATAGAGGTGGATAGAGGTGGATAAAGACACTCAAATAGTCAGTGGATAGAGGTGGATACAGACACTCAAATAGTCAGTGGATAGAGGTGGATACAGACACTCAAATAGTCAGTGGATAGAGGTGGATACAGACACTCAAATAGTCAGTGGATAGAGGTGGATACAGACACTCAAATAGTCAGTGGATAGAGGTGGATACAGACACTCAAATAGTCAGTAGATAGAGGTGGATACAGACATTCAAATAGTCATGAATAGAGGTGGATTGAGATGGACAGAGGTGGATACAGACATCAAATAGTCATGGATAAAAAGTGGATAAAGGTGGATACAGACACTCGTAGTCAGTGGATAGAGGTGGATAGAACTAATACCGAAGTGAAGGCATTAGCACAGCAGAGGCAATGGTGGAAGGGTAACCCTAATTCAAGAATGCCTCAAATATCCCAGATTGGGCAATTGGGAGACCAGTTTAGGAGATTCTATTCTCCAGAATCCCCCCATCAACTAGATCCCATGAGCCCTTTTACCTATCTGACACCGCAGCTCGGCCGGGGACTGGTGGTGGGCGGGGGGTTCCCGGCAGCAAATTGGATGAATTATCGATCCAATCTCATTGTCGAGTGCCCCCGCCCACCCATCCTCCCCGAGCCCGGCTGACCCACGGCCATGAAGTTTGTTGCTTTTGCCAAGCAGCCCGTTTGCCTGCGCCGGCGGCCAGAAGTCGGGAGGCTGGGCAGGCTGGGGGCTCTCGAGATTGGGGCGGGAAAAATGAGATTACCCCGGCCGATCCCACTGATTGCACTCACACTACCCCTGAGATGCAGGCTGAGACTGAGGGGGGGGGGTAGATTGACGCACTTTCCAAAATAGCCTGCTCACTCTTATCTCTCCGCCTCTCTGCTGTGCTTTTTTCAATAATAAAAAACTTCTTTGACTGGAGCTTCGGAGCCGGCCATCGATTACCCCCCCCCCAGCAACCAACCAGCCAGCAGCACCTGCCTCCAGCCTCCCGTTCACCCTTATCTGTCTCCGTGTTTCTGTCCTGCGACTCCGGTCGATATTAATACACGGCGGCGGAGCCTTGTCGTCGCGATCTTGTCGCTCGCTTGCCACTTGCAAACCCCACCCAACCCGCGGCGTGATGAGCTCTCGGCCGCGCCTCTGTCAATCAACTTGCCTGTCTCTGCGAGCCCTGCTCTCAGTCGCTTTATCCCTCATTTTCCCCCTCTCCTGCTCTCTACCATCTTGTTCCTGCGGAGAAGACAATTGGAGAGTTACACTATTGCTGCCTTTCTCCTCTCCCCTTCTCCTCTCTCCCTTCTCTCCCCTTCTCCTCTCCTCTTCTCCTCTCCCCTTCTCCTCTCCCCTTCTCCTCTCCCCTTCTCCTCTCCTCTTCTCCTCTCCCCCTTCTCCTCTCCCCTTCTCCTCTCTCCCTTCTACTCTACCCCTTTTCCTCTCTCCCCTTCTCCTCTCTCCTTCTCCTCTCCCCTTCTCCTCTCCCCTTCTCTTCTCCCCTTCTCCTCTCACCTTCTCCTCTCACCTTCTCCTCTCCCCTTCTCCTCTCCCCTTCTCCTCTCCCCTTCTCCTCTCCCCTTCTCCTCTCCCCTTCTCTTCTCCCCTTCTCCTCTCCCCTTCTCCTCTCACCTTCTCCTCTCACCTTCTCCTCTCACCTTCTCCTCTCCCCTTCTCCTCTCCCCTTTCCCCCACTCTCCATTATTAAACCAGCAAGCAGAGCTCCAGAAGCCATCATCACAAGAAGCATGTATTAATATAATTGTGCCAGTTTGCCAAAGACTCAGCATAAAGTAAAGCGACCCGATTCGCTCATCACTCAAAGTCTCTGTAGTGTCAGACATAATTCCCTGTCTCAATCGATATTTCTGAGACATTCTTGCGCTCGCAAGCAAACTGGTATCGATTAACCTCTTGTATCCCTTTAGTCATTGATCCCTTCCCTGTGGTCGTCATGACAACCCGATCTGCCCAGTCGTTATTGCGGGCCCAGATGGCCGCTAGCGATGCACGCAATGATGAAATTGGCTTTCACCTGGTCTCTAGCTGATAATTGCCTGCTCTACTAGAAGAGTCTCAATCTCTCTGCCCCCAAGTGACAGATGGCTGGGGGGCGGTCATGGGCTCAGAGCCTTCTGGAATAAAAGGCAAAGTCAGCAGCCGTCAGAATGAACTCAACTTGGCCCGCTAGTCGCCCTCCGCCAAAGCTTGAAGATTCTGTAAGAAGATTCGGCCCGAACAGCAACTGAAAGACAGAAAGAAAAGAAGAGAGGATTTGACCCCCCGGGGCCTGCGGGGATAAACTCCCATGCAGGATTATCCCGTAGGGCGGTTAGGGATGAATTGAGGGACAGGGAGGCCGGACCTCCCTGAGTTGAAAACAGATTCCCCAAACTATGGAATTGCGGATCCCCTGTCTGTCAGTGTGATCTCTCTCTGATGCAATCAGCTGCTTTGGCGCGGATCTGGACTGGCGGGGGTGGGGCTATATCCCTCAATTAACTGGCCAAGCCGGGGCACTTGGTCCGCTGGACTGGCCTCGCAGCGGGGGATCGAACTTGAGGGGTTGGCGGTGGAGTTAAATAGTTGGCAAAACAGGGGGCCTCTCGTTTCTTTTCTAAGCCGAGCTGTCATGAATTCGGAATGACCGGGCCGGCTGCGGCCGTCCTTTGCGTGCCGGCTTCTGTGCGATTTCTTAGAAACAGACTGCAGATTTCTGAACATATTTTTAGGGATTTTTTTACACCTACTGTAAAAGTTTTTGTTGCTGCAAGATTAAAACTGGAAAATGGGATAGCGCGAAAGAAGTCACCCGTACGGGTGCCACGCAGACGACCAGTCATGGGAGTGACTCTTTCAGAGTGACTACTCAGAGAGTGACTACTTAGAGAGTGACTAATGACTATTCAGAGTGATTAATGACTACTCAGAGAGTGACTACTCAGAGAGTGACTACTCAGAGAGTGACTACTCAGAGAGTGACTACTCAGAGAGTGACTACTCAGAGAGTGACTACTCAGAGAGTGACTACTCAGAGAGTGACTACTCAGAGAGTGACTACTCAGAGAGTGAATACTCAGAGAGTGACTACTCAGAGAGTGACTACTCAGAGAGTGACTACTCAGAGAGTGACTACTCAGAGAGTGACTACTCAGAGAGTGACTACTCAGAGAGTGACTACTCAGAGAGTGACTACTCAGAGAGTGACTACTCAGAGAGTGACTACTCAGAGAGTGACTACTCAGAGAGTGACTACTCAGAGAGTGAATACTCAGAGAGTGACTACTCAGAGAGTGACTAATGACTACTTAGAGAGTGATTACTCAGAGAGTGACTCATCGATTAGAGACCCAGGAGTGGCAGTTGCGATAGTGACTCGAGTCGCGCTCTCCGCCTCTCCCCCGCAGACCGGTGCGATCAGGGCGACCTGGTGATTCGCAGCGGCTCCAACCAGAGCTGCTTCGTCGGCAACTCGAGCTGCCAGCCAGCTGACGGCTTCATCAGCAGCCCGGGCTGGCCGCGGCCCTACCCGGAGAGCGTGCGCTGCCGCTACAGGCTCGCCGCCTCGCCAGGCCAGCGGGTGCGGCTCGACTTTGTCAACTTCAACGTCGAAGGCCTCGGGCCAACGTGAGCGACGCTCTCTCCTATGAGAAGTCATGCTTATCTCAGCTTTCTCTCCTATGAGAAGTCATGCTTATCTCAGCTCTCTCTCCTATGAGAAGTCATGCTTATCTCAGCTCTCTCTCCTATGAGAAGTCATGCTTATCTCAGCTCTCTCTCCTATGAGAAGTCATGCTTATCTCAGCTTTCTCTCCTATGAGAAGTCATGCTTATCTCAGCTTTCTCTCCTATGAGAAGTCATGCTTATCTCAGCTCTCTCTCCTATGAGAAGTCATGCTTATCTCAGCTCTCTCTCCTATGAGAAGTCATGCTTATCTCAGCTCTCTCTCCTATGAGAAGTCATGCTTATCTCAGCTTTCTCTCCTATGAGAAGTCATGCTTATCTCAGCTTTCTCTCCTATGAGAAGTCATGCTTATCTCAGCTTTCTCTCCTATGAGAAGTCATGCTTATCTCAGCTCTCTCTCCTATGAGAAGTCATGCTTATCTCAGCTTTCTTTTACATGGGAAGTTGTGCCTACTAGTACAAAAGCAAACAACTCAGCCCCATAAAGAACGCAAAAGCAGCAAAAATTGCTTTAAAAAAGCGGTGGGACTCTGACCTGGCAGTTCAGCGCCAAGGCTTTCACATCCCAGGCAACTGTGTTTTGCCTCTTTTTCTCCCTGAACCTCTATTTTGCTCAGCTAATGCCAGTTGCGAACTGCAGAGACGCAGAGAGAGAGAGGGAGAGAGTGGCAGAGCTGCAAAGTCGGAATCCCTGGTGGAGGTTTAATCCCGAAGAGCTCGCAGAAATTCCGGGAAGGATTATCCCACTGTGAGCAGGGGCGGATAGCGAGTGCGAGAGTGAGAGACAGGAAGGGTGGAGAGGATCTAGAGAAGGCAAGGTGAGCAGCCCCCCTCTTACTTACTTGCATTCCAAACAGTCGGCTGTCTTCATTGGGGAGACGCAAATTCCAGAGATATAATTATTCAAGTCTCTTTTTAATACATAAAGTGCTTACATTTTTACTTTGACAGAGGTCGAGATTACGTGTATGTAGTAGAACACTGAGGAGGTGACGCTGATGAGGTGACACTGAGCGAGTGACACTGAGCGAGTGACACTGAGCGAGTGACACTGAGCGAGTGACACTGAGCGAGTGACAATGAGCGAGTGACACTGAGCGAGTGACACTGAGCGAGTGACACTGAGGAGGCGACACTGAGGTGTCTGAGGTGACAATTTACTACAAAGCAGCGCTTATGCGCAGCGTTTCAACCGCGGCCCCTCCTCCCCCCGAGATGGCACAACTCAGCCGTTTCGGACTCTCCGATGCAGTCAGCGGCTGCGCCCTCCAAGGACTGGCGACATTTCAGGTAGATTAGAGCAGAAGATATTGGGAGAAGAAATACTACTCGGCTCCAGTGTTCAGCCTCTGCTCTCCATTTCTCCGGGCCTCCCTCCATATCCCCTCAGGCTGTCTCAACCCAGCGCCCGTCTCGCCCCGCTTCCCAGACTCCCTGGCTATCGCCATCATCTCATTCGCCTTCCTCCTCCACTCCGCCATTTGCCTGTCGAGGAAAATGTCTTGGTCAATGTTCGCTGTATTTATTCATTGTGATGTCAGCGGCAGATAAATAAATGGCTAGGTAATGCATAGATATTAATAGATAGATAGATAGATAGATAGATAGATAGATAGATAGATAGATAGATAGATAGATAGATAGATAGATAGATAGATAGATAGATAGATAGATAGATAGATAGATAGATAGATAGATAGATAGATAGATAGATAGATAGATCAGCACTCTCAGCTGGAGTACACGCAGCTCATATTAAGCTCCCAGCGGCAGGGCAGGAAGAGAGATGGCGAGAGCCGATCCGGGTGAGCAAGTGACTGATAGATCGAGTAATATAGCAGCGCTAGCCAAGAAAGCGGCCGAGTTGACAGTCGGAGAGCTAAACAGAGCGGCGGCGGGGGCGGCCCGGGAGCAAGTGCCCGTCCCCCCAGACTCCCGGGAATTCCTTATAGCTGGGCTTAGCTTTGCATTAACACGCTTCGCTGAAGTGCCAGGACGCAGGGAGGCGGTCCAGGAGGCGGCCAGTGGACTCTCTCTATGCAGGGAGCAGGTCTTCCCATTTCCCCATTTTCCAGCGCCATGTCTGGGGCGGGGGCTGCCGATCTTCATTTTGTACTTACTGATCACGCGTGGAGGCCCGTTTTGGAATGCAGTTTTCGAGTCGAAACTTGCGGGGGCTTCTCAGATTTTGTCTTGTAACTCCTGGGTTTTTAATGCGATGGGAGCTTTGACCAAGACATAAAGCAGCAGGAGCAGTTTCTCTGGTCACTCTGGTCACAGTGCTCCAGTCACTCTTGTCACTCTGGTCACAGTGCTCCAGTCACTCTAGTCACTCTGGTCACAGTGCTCCAGTCACTCTAGTCACTCCGGTCACAGTGCTCCAGTCACTCTATTCACACTGGTCACAGTGCTCCAGTCACTCTAGTCACTCTGGTCACAGTGCTCCAGTCACTCTATTCACACTGGTCACAATGCTCCAGTCACTCTATTCACACTGGTCACAATGCTCCAGTCACTCTAGTCACTCTGGTCACAGTGCTCCAGTCACTCTATTCACACTGGTCACAGTGCTCCAGTCACTCTATTCACACTGGTCACAATGCTCTAGTCACTCTAGTCACTCTGGTCACAGTGCTCCAGTCACTCTATTCACACTGGTCACAGTGCTCCAGTCACTCTAGTCTAGTCACTAAATTGTCACTCTGATCATTTAAACAGTCACTCTAAGGTCACTTGATTCAGTCATTATAGTTACCTCTATTCACTCTATTCAGTCACTCTAGTTACTCCAATCAGTCACTCAGTCTCTTTAGAATCCATCCCTAGTCATGCAACATTTTTCACATCTTTGATCACTGCAGTCACTCCAAGCCCCCCCCCCTACTCTGACAGACCAGCGCGAAATTCTTAACAAAACAAAAGCCACGCGTAAACTCTTAGACTTGGCTCTCTGTCTCCCATTGCCAAACCCCCAAGGAAACCGCAGGAATAACCAGCTAGTTTGAAGTTCTTCAGGCGGTCAGGTGTCGCCAGCTGAGCTTCGGGACCCCCCCCCCGTAGTTACTAAAGCGGATTCTTAGCCCCGGCAGAAATTTCACACCAGCGCGGCTGCTCGCGCCCAGCTTCCCTCGGCTCGGCATCAATCACACCCGGCCCCCCCTACTTTTCTTGAAAATTTTTCCCTCGAACTTTCAATGCTGGGAAGATTTTCAAAATGCTGCCATCTCTGGGGACGGCTTGAAAACAGAAGAAAATCGGCTTCCAGTCTTCGGCTGCGTCGTTTTCTTCCGCTGGGACTTCCTTTTCTGCTTTGTGAAGCCTTTTTAAAGACAGTTTTCACGGGAATTCTATCCTTCGGGTGCCGGTCTGAGTGCAGATATCTAGTCACTCTTGTCTATCTAGTCACTCTTGTCTGTCTAGTCACCCTTGTCTTTCTAGTCACTCTTGTCTATCTAGTCACTCTTGTCTATCTAGTCACTCTTGTCTATCTAGTCAGTCTCGTCTATCTAGTCACTCTTGTCTATCTAGTCACTCTTGTCTATCTAGTCACTCTAGTCACTCTTGTCTATCTAGTCAGTCTTGTCTATCTAGTCAGTCTTGTCTATCTAGTCACTCTTGTCTATCTAGTCACTCTAGTCACTCTTGTCTATCTAGTCACTCTTGTCTATCTAGTCAGTCTTGTCTATCTAGTCACTCTTGTCTATCTAGTCAATCTTGCCTATCTAGTCACTCTTGTCTATCTAGTCACTCTTGTCTATCTAGTCACTCTTGTCTATCTAGTCACTCTTGTCTGTCTAGTCACTCTTGTCTATCTAGTCAATCTTGCCTATCTAGTCATTCTTGTCTATCTAGTCACTCTTGTCTATCTAGTCACTCTTGCCTATCTAGTCACTCTTGTCTATCTAGTCACTCTTGTCTGTCTAGTCACTCTTATCTATCTAGTCAATCTTGCCTATCTAGTCATTCTTGTCTATCTAGTCACTCTTGTCTATCTAGTCACTCTTGCCTATCTAGTCAGTCTTGTCTATCTAGTCACTCTTGTCTATCTAGTCACTCTTGTCTATCTAGTCAGTCTTGTCTATCTAGTCACTCTTGTCTATCTAGTCAGTCTTGTCTATCTAGTCAGTCTTGTCTATCTAGTCAGTCTTGTCTATCTAGTCACTCTTGTCTATCTAGTCACTCTTGTCTATCTAGTCACTCTTGTCTGTCTAGTCACCCTTGTCTTTCTAGTCACTCTTGTCTATCTAGTCACTCTTGTCTATCTAGTCACTCTTGTCTATCTAGTCAGTCTCGTCTATCTAGTCACTCTTGTCTATCTAGTCACTCTTGTCTATCTAGTCACTCTAGTCACTCTTGTCTATCTAGTCAGTCTTGTCTATCTAGTCAGTCTTGTCTATCTAGTCACTCTTGTCTATCTAGTCACTCTAGTCACTCTTGTCTATCTAGTCACTCTTGTCTATCTAGTCAGTCTTGTCTATCTAGTCACTCTTGTCTATCTAGTCAATCTTGTCTATCTAGTCACTCTTGTCTATCTAGTCACTCTTGTCTATCTAGTCACTCTTGTCTATCTAGTCACTCTTGTCTGTCTAGTCACTCTTGTCTATCTAGTCAATCTTGCCTATCTAGTCATTCTTGTCTATCTAGTCACTCTTGTCTATCTAGTCACTCTTGCCTATCTAGTCACTCTTGTCTATCTAGTCACTCTTGTCTGTCTAGTCACTCTTGTCTATCTAGTCAATCTTGCCTATCTAGTCATTCTTGTCTATCTAGTCACTCTTGTCTATCTAGTCACTCTTGCCTATCTAGTCAGTCTTGTCTATCTAGTCACTCTTGTCTATCTAGTCAGTCTTGTCTATCTAGTCAGTCTTGTCTATCTAGTCACTCTTGTCTATCTAGTCAGTCTTGTCTATCTAGTCAGTCTTGTCTATCTAGTCACTCTTGTCTATCTAGTCACTCTTGTCTATCTAGTCACTCTTGTCTATCTAGTCACTCTTGTCTGTCTAGTCACCCTTGTCTTTCTAGTCACTCTTGTCTATCTAGTCACTCTTGTCTATCTAGTCACTCTTGTCTATCTAGTCAGTCTCGTCTATCTAGTCACTCTTGTCTATCTAGTCACTCTTGTCTATCTAGTCACTCTAGTCACTCTTGTCTATCTAGTCAGTCTTGTCTATCTAGTCAGTCTTGTCTATCTAGTCACTCTTGTCTATCTAGTCACTCTAGTCACTCTTGTCTATCTAGTCACTCTTGTCTATCTAGTCAGTCTTGTCTATCTAGTCACTCTTGTCTATCTAGTCAATCTTGCCTATCTAGTCACTCTTGTCTATCTAGTCACTCTTGTCTATCTAGTCACTCTTGTCTATCTAGTCACTCTTGTCTGTCTAGTCACTCTTGTCTATCTAGTCAATCTTGCCTATCTAGTCATTCTTGTCTATCTAGTCACTCTTGTCTATCTAGTCACTCTTGCCTATCTAGTCACTCTTGTCTATCTAGTCACTCTTGTCTGTCTAGTCACTCTTATCTATCTAGTCAATCTTGCCTATCTAGTCATTCTTGTCTATCTAGTCACTCTTGTCTATCTAGTCACTCTTGCCTATCTAGTCAGTCTTGTCTATCTAGTCACTCTTGTCTATCTAGTCACTCTTGTCTATCTAGTCAGTCTTGTCTATCTAGTCACTCTTGTCTATCTAGTCAGTCTTGTCTATCTAGTCAGTCTTGTCTATCTAGTCAGTCTTGTCTATCTAGTCACTCTTGTCTATCTAGTCACTCTTGTCTATCTAGTCACTCTTGTCTATCTAGTCAGTCTTGTCTATCTAGTCACTCTTGTCTATCTAGTCAGTCTTGTCTATCTAGTCACTCTTGTCTATCTAGTCACTCTTGTCTATCTAGTCACTCTTGTCTATCTAGTCACTCTTGTCTATCTAGTCACTCTTATCTATCTAGTCACTCTAGTCACTCTTGTCTATCTAGTCACTCTTGTCTATCTAGTCAGTCTTGTCTATCTAGTCACTCTTGTCTATCTAGTCAGTCTTGTCTATCTAGTCACTCTTGTCTATCTAGTCACTCTTGTCTATCTAGTCACTCTTGTCTATCTAGTCACTCTTGTCTATCTAGTCACTCTTGTCTGTCTAGTCACTCTTGTCTATCTAGTCACTCTAGTCACTCTTGTCTATCTAGTCACTCTTGCCTATCTAGTCAGTCTTGTCTATCTAGTCACTCTTGTCTATCTAGTCACTCTTGTCTATCTAGTCAGTCTTGTCTATCTAGTCACTCTTGTCTATCTAGTCAGTCTTGTCTATCTAGTCAGTCTTGTCTATCTAGTCAGTCTTGTCTATCTAGTCACTCTTGTCTATCTAGTCACTCTTGTCTATCTAGTCACTCTTGTCTATCTAGTCAGTCTTGTCTATCTAGTCACTCTTGTCTATCTAGTCAGTCTTGTCTATCTAGTCACTCTTGTCTATCTAGTCACTCTTGTCTATCTAGTCAGTCTTGTCTATCTAGTCACTCTTGTCTAGCTCGTATCTAGTCACTCTTGTCTATCTAGTCACTCTTGTCTATCTAGTCACTCTTGTCTATCTAGTCAGTCTTGTCTATCTAGTCACTCTTGTCTATCTAGTCAGTCTTGTCTATCTAGTCAGTCTCGTCTATCTAGTCAGTCTTGTCTATCTAGTCAGTCTTGTCTATCTAGTCAGTCTTGTCTATCTAGTCACTCTTGTCTATCTAGCCGCTCTCCTGTCTCCCCAGTCACTCGTCTCTGTCTAGTCACTCCAGCCAGTTTTGTAGAACTACTCGCTCTAATCTTTCTTGCCACTCTTGTCACCCTGTGTCCCGTTACTCCAACTGATTACTTTTTTCAAGTCAGTCAGTCAGGAATTCTGTTAGAAACCTGAGATATTCATACAGCCGAACTCCGACATTGCCAAATAAGCTCGGCAGCACCAGCTGCTTCATCTCAGCTTTCCACAGCAGCAGCAGCAGCAGCGGCTCAACTGTAAAATGATAATTTAGACTTTTTTGCGTCTCTCTTGACGTGAAAAGATTTTTCAGCGCCTCTTAATTTATTTTTCAACCATCAGCTGCGACAGGGACTTCCTGGACGTGTACATCGAGCTGGCCCACTGGAACGACTCCCTGGCCACGGCGCCGCTGCTCGGCCGGTTCTGCGGCCGCGGGCTTCAGTCGGTGCCGCGCATCCTGGTCAGCCTGGGCTCCGCACTGGTGCTGGACTTTTACTCTGACCGGAGCACGCGGGCCACCTACGGCTCTGTGGCTCAGCTGGGCTTCCGGGCCAAGTACAGCTTCCCGGCTGATGGTAGGCTGTCTGTCTGTCTGTCTGTCTGTCTGTCTGTCTGTCTGTCTGTCTGTCTGTCTGTCTGTCTGTCTGTCTGTCTGTCTGTCTGTCTGTCTGTCTGTCTGTCTGTCTGTCTGTCTGTCTGTCTGTCTGTCTGTCTGTCTGTCTGTCTGTCTGTCTGTCTGTCTGTCTGTCTGTCTGTCTGTCTGTCTGTCTGTCTGTCTGTCTGTCTGTCTGTCTGTCTGTCTGTCTGTCTGTCTGTCTGTCTGTCTGTCTGTCTGCCTGTCTGTCTGTCTGTCTGTCTGTCTGTCTGTCTGTCTGTCTGTCTGTCTGTCTGTCTGTCTGTCTGTCTGTCTGTCTGTCTGTCTGTCTGTCTGTCTGTCTGTCTGTCTGTCTGTCTGTCTGTCTGTCTGTCTGTCTGTCTGTCTGTCTGTCTGTCTGTCTGTCTGTCTGTCTGTCTGTCTGTCTGTCTGTCTGTCTGTCTGTCTGTCTGTCTGTCTGTCTGTCTGCCTGTCTGTCTCTATGTTTCGCCACTTTGCCGCGTAGATTAGCAACTCAATCTAGCTAGTGGTGAAGGCAGCCTTTCCCAAATATGAGTCGCTCGTATAAACAACAAAAATGCTGAAGTTCAGGAGGCTGATGGCTCAGCCCTCGCTTCGAGCTGTCCAACTCTTAGCCGGGAGTTTGCGCGCTCCATCAAACCCGGGCCGCTCCCAGATCAAAGCTGACAGCAGCCATAAGGAGAAGCTCCATCGTGGTTTTTCAGTTTTTTCCACAAGCTGAAGACCATTGCGCGGATGTTCCGCTCGCACCGGGCCCAACATCGTAAATTAGATGTGACAACCTGGAGCTACGAGCCCACTCCCCTCTGCCATGCAATCTTGTCACCTCTTTTTTATTCTATACGATCTCATCAGAGCGGGGGGTGACCAGCCGCCTCTCATTCCTGTCTGCAAAGGTGCCGCCGCACTTACCAGCGTAGTCACCACTCTGACTGTCTTGGGCCGCATCAAAGGACGGCTCTGCTTCTGAGGTCTTCCGGCCGCACTGCTTGTCTCTGTGTTGCCTTCAAAGCGGTCTTTAGGAGCTGATATATTGATCACTGACCTGTCTGTAAGTGCACTCTTGACTGCAGCCCATCATGCCTGCATCGTCTCTGGCTTCTCTGCCACATGCACTCACCTCCTCTGCTCAGCTGCTTGAATCATCATCTCTATTCTCCCCTCTCTCTCTTTCACTCTCTCTCTCTCTCTCTCTCTCTCTCTCTCTCTCTCTCTCTCTCTCTCTCTCTCTCTCTCTCTCTCTCTCTCTCTCTCTCTCTCTCTCTCTCTCTCTCTCTCTCCTTTCTTCCTTCATATCCACTCTCCTCTCTCTCTTCTCCATTCATCCTTCTCCTTTCTCTCCCTTCATATCTACTCTCATCTCTCTCTTCTCCATTCTACTCTCATCTCTCTCTTCTCCATTCATCCCTCTCCTCTCTCTCCCTTCATATCCACTCTCACCTCTCTCTTCTCCATTCATCTCTCTCCTCTCTCTCCCTTCATATCCACTCTCATCTCTCTCTTCTCCATTCATCCCTCTCCTCTCTCTCCCTTCATATCCAATCTCATCTTTCTCTTCTCCATTCATCCCTCTCCTCTCTCTCTTCTCCATTCTACTCTCATTTCTCTCTTCTCCATTCTACTCTCATCTCTCTCTTCTCCATTCTACTCTCATCTCTCTCTTCTCCATTCTACTCTCATCTCTCTCTTCTCCATTCTACTCTCATTTCTCTCTTCTCCATTCTACTCTCATTTCTCTCTTCTCCATTCTACTCTCATTTCTCTCTTCTCCATTCTACTCTCATTTCTCTCTTCTCCATTCTACTCTCATTTCTCTCTTCTCCATTCTACTCTCATCTCTCTCTTCTCCATTCTACTCTCATCTCTCTCTTCTCCATTCATCTCTCTCCTCTCTCTCCCTTCATATCCACTCTCATCTCTCTCTTCTCCATTCATCCCTCTCCTCTCTCTCCCTTCATATCCACTCTCATCTCTCTCTTCTCCATTCATCCCTCTCCTCTCTCTCCCGTCATATCCAATCTCCACTCTCTCGCTTTCCCATCATTTTCTTCTCCTCTTTCTCCCTATATCTCTCACTCTTCTCTCCTTTCTCTGTTCATCCCCGCTGCCTACCTGTCTGCCTGTCTCCTCACTTTCATGCAATTTTTCCTCACTGTTTCCCCACTACTCCCTCGCAGATTGAAGGCTTTTTAAATCGCTTGAAGATCAGCCGTAGGCGGAGTAAGAAAAGTCTCCTTTGTTTTTCCTTGGCCCTTGATCATTCATTTGCTTCTTGTCAGTCTGTTCGCCCAGAAGCAATGCGTGCGGCAATGCCAGCACGGCTTCAGAAAATTCTGGAGTCCTATTTGACAATCGTGCTCAGAAATTTATTGCCATTAATACGCGACAGCCGAAGACTGCAGCTCAAACTCCTTCATTCCTCATCACTTTTTTAGGCTGCAATTTGAGGCTTTTTGATGCTTTTTGAGTATTTTATTCCCGAATAAAATCTCTGGATAAAAAATTAGAGTTCAGGAGGCCTAATGGTATGCTCGAATTGGTGTGTCTGGCATTTACTGAACAATGGGGGAAATAGGATGGGGGTCCTGACGGACTGAGGGGGGGTCTGAATGTTTGAGGAGAGTTCTGAAGGACTGATGAGGGGGTTCTGAAGGACTGGTGAGGGGGTTCTGAAGGACTGATGAGGGGGTTCTGAAGGACTGGTGAGGGGTTCTGAAGGACTGATGAGGGGGTTCTGAAGGACTGATGAGGGGGTTCTGAAGGACTGGTGAGGGGTTCTGAAGGACTGATGAGGGGGTTCTGAAGGACTGGTGAGGGGGTTCTGAAGGACTGATGAGGGGGTTCTGAAGGACTGGTGAGGGGGTTCTGAAGGACTGATGAGGGGTTCTGAAGGACTGATGAGGGGTTCTGAAGGACTGGTGAGGGGGTTCTGAAGGACTGATGAGGGGGTTCTGAAGGACTGGTGAGGGGGTTCTGAAGGACTGATGAGGGGGTTCTGAAGGACTGGTGAGGGGGTTCTGAAGGACTGATGAGGGGTTCTGAAGGACTGATGAGGGGTTCTGAAGGACTGATGAGGGGGTTCTGAAGGACTGGTGAGGGGGTTCTGAAGGACTGGTGAGGGGGTTCTGAAGGACTGATGAGGGGGTTCTGAAGGACTGATGAGGGGGTTCTGAAGGACTGATGAGGGGGTTCTGAAGGACTGATGAGGGGGTTCTGAAGGACTGGTGAGGGGGTTCTGAAGGACTGAGCGAGACTGTGAACGGTACTGAAGGACTCCGCCGCCGACCCTTCGCAGACGAGTTCGAGCCTGGCCAGCCGCTCACCGGGCCCAACTCCGTCGGCGGCGGATGCAGCTACCAGATCGAGTCGAAACCGGCAGGCGCGACCCTGAGCGGCGTGGTCAGCTCCCCGACCTACCCTGGCGCCTACCCCCAGGGCTTGCACTGTGTCTACGTCTTCCGCGGCGGTCCAGGGCAGCGAGTGCGGCTGCACTTCCTGGACCTGGACATCTTCGAGATCACCGAGAGCCCAGGGCCCGCTGCTGGGGGCCGCGGCAGCGGCGCGTTCGAAGTTCACGGCGTCAGCTCGTGAGTAGCGACTGCCACCGGATATCCACAGTCTACCAAATATCTCACAGTCTACCAAATATCTCACAGTCTACCAAATATCTCACAGTCTACCAAACATCTCACAGTCTACCAACCGCCCCACATGCAATCACCAACAACCGCACTTCGCCGCCTCCCCGCCAGCTGTCCGGTGGACGCCATCAGGCTGTTCAACTCTGAGTTGGCCCGTCGCCAGATCCACGCCGACTTTTGCGGCAGCCGGACCGGACTCATCGTAGTGAGCACCGGCAGCCGCCTCCGACTCGAGTTCGTCACCGGCGACGGCCGGCTTCGGGCATCGGCGTCGAGGCCGCGGGAGCTGCAGCGCCGGGGCTTCCGCCTGGAGTTCAACATCAGCGACAGCTTCCTGCATGTGCAGGCGCTGCCCGACTCGCTTGCCGCGCTTCACGTGCCCGGGACAGGTGGGCCTGTCTCGTTCTTTGACTGCCGCCTGTCCTCGTCTATCTGTCTGCAACCTGTCTGTCCTATCCTACCTGTCCCAAGCTATACATCTTCATTATCCGCCTGTCCTAACCTACCTGTCCTAACTTACCTGTCCTAGCCTACCTGTCCTAACCTACCTGTCCTAGCCTACCTGTCCTAACCTACCTGTCCTAACCCACCTGTCCTAGCCTACCTGTCCTAACCTACCTGTCCTAACCTACCTGTCCTAGCCTACCTGTCCTAACCTACCTGTCCTAACCCACCTGTCTTAATCTATCTGTCCTAGCCTACCTGTCCTAACCTACCCCTACCTCTCCTAACCTACCCCTACCTCTCCTAACCTACCTGTCCTAAGATACGTATCTTTATTATTTGCCTGTCTTAATCTACCTGTCCTAACTCACCTGTCCTAACCTACCTGTCCTAACCTACCTGTCCTAACCTACCTGTCCTAACCTACCTGTCCTAACCTACCTGTCCTAACCTACCTGTCCTAACCTACCTGTCCTAACCTACCTGTCCTAACCTACCTGTCCTAACCTACCTGTCCTAACCTACCTGTCCTAACCTACCTGTCCTAGCCTACCTGTCCTAACCTACCTGTCCTAACCTACCTGTCCTAACCTACCTGTCCTAACCTACCTGTCCTAACCTACCTGTCCTAACCTACCTGTCCTAACCTACCTGTCCTAACCTACCTGTCCTAACCCCCAACCATGTTTCCCCCGCCTCTCCAGAGTGCGACTTTCTAATCGAAAGCTCAGGCAAATCCCGCGGTCGAATCGAATTTCCGGCAGTTCGCGGCGGCCGAGCCTGCCGGATCTTCCTGCAGGGCCTGCACAGCCGGCAGCGCACCGAGGCAGTCGAAGTCAAGGTGTACACCTTCGCCGTCATGACGGGCGGCAGGTGAGCTTCCAGTGCGCCTAAAAATCGAGACTCCCAGATCGAATCCGTTGGGCCCTGCATCGCGAATTAATCACGGAAGTTCCCGTCCAGCTGCTTTCATCAGTCGGTGGTGACGATTCTTAGAAAATCGATTATCCCCCAGCCTCTCTATCGCGGCCTCTCCTTCATCCCCCCTCGTCCCGGGAGTCCGCGCGCAAAGTCGAGGAAGATTAAGAAAATCATGAAAAATGAGGGGAATATAAATTGCAGACTGGCTTGGCGCTCCCCCTCCCTGGCCCTGCCGCCGCCAGCGCCCTCTCCTCTGCAGATCGATAAGCGAGAGCCCGCCGTCCACTTCGGCCATTCGAATTCTCTCGCCTCTTCGATCTTCCACTCCGCGGCCAGTCTTGGATTGCGTCATCAAAACAGTCCTCCGGCTTCTAATCGTTATTTATCGACTGGACCGGGCTCGGCGGGGTTTTGGCGGGAATTCAACTCGGGCGGTTTCCTAGAATTATTTCTCTCACTTTTCTCTGCTAGCGGGCAGGCAAAGAGCTGTAGGAGTATTGACAGGATTTATGGTTTATGAATATTGCTGGGCTGACGGATTTGAATTAATTCATACATTGCTATGGGCCGCAGGCGACACATTCGGCCAATTAGCGGTGAGACAAGACTAACAAGTGAGCTCATGACAAGCGCCATACCTGCACACCCAGCCAGACCAATTAGGATTTGTAAGTTGGGAAAAACAGGCCCTGAGAGGAGATGGGAGCTGTTTGGACTTGATGAGGCTGACTTTGTGATTCGCTTGGCTTGGGAGATTCTTGTAGCACAGAGTTGAAACATCAATAACTTCGAGCGGATTAATGAATGATGAAAATGCTCGAACTAAGGGTTCAAGAAATAATCTAATGGAATAGGCATCCTTGAACTCGAGAATGAGTTTACATGGACGTCCTTGAACTTTAGTACAAGTTGAAATAAACATCATTATTATTAATAATTACTTAGGAGCCTGACTTAAGAGCTTCCAAGCTACCTGATACGAAGTGCAGTGGATTTTCTGCGAACTCCAAGCCCTGAGCAGAGACCCGCACCGACTGGATAAACTATATAAAACTCTAAAAAAGACTTCTCAAAATTCATCGGGCTGTCCCTCCTATTTTTGAAATCCGGACTTCTACTCGCTAGGGAAGGCTCTCGGCTCTCCCTGACCCCCTGGAGACAGCAGCTTGGCCGCACTGATGCGGAACAATGAACTTTAGGATTTAAAATTGATGTGCGAAGCACTTTTTGTCTGTCTGAATCCGCTGAGAGGCTCTACTGTGCGATATTTCAGAATACTGACTATGAAATACTCAATCCACTGGGCCACTTCGCTTCATTATTAGCCTTTACTATTTCTGTCAACATGGTCTAACCAACGCTTAGAATTGCCTACCAACCTACCTACCTACCTACATACATACCTACCTACCTACCTACCTACCTACCTACCAACCTACCTACCAACCTACCTACCAACCTACCTACCAACCTACCTACCAACCTACCTACCTACCTACATACATACCTACCTACCTACCTACCTACCTACCAACCTACCTACCAACCTACCTACTAACCTACCTACCAACCTACCTACCAACCTACCTATCTACCTATCAACCTACCTACCAACCTACCTACCAACCTACCTACCAACCTACTTACCTAACTACCTACCTACCTACCCTCAAACCATACAAAAAATTAAGAATATTTATCTGAAAGCAAATTAATGTGGAAGAATTTTTCATTAAAAGATGAATAATATCTCTTTTACACTACTTATATCTCTGACCTAGTAGCCTGAAACGAAACATAAAATACTATGGAAAATAAGGTTGTTTTATCTTTATGTACTTATAAAAGCTGCACCGACTCCGAGACCGGCCGCCTACTGCTCTACATGCGAGGTCAGGGGTTCGACTCCCGGCCGGATCGCGAGCTCTGCCAGGCTGGCGGAGACGCCCAGCTGGTCAGCGAGACCCTGCGCAGCCGGGGGCCGCAGCTGTTCCTGGCCTTCGATGCCGGCCGCCTGCCCGACTGGCGGACAACCAGCAAGTTCCGCCTGGAGTACCGCTTTGTCACGGGTGAGCGGCCGGGGCGCTCCCTACCTCACTTCCTCTCCCTTTCCGATTCCCTCTGCCTCTCATTATTCCGTTCCTTCTCCTTTCTTTTTCTCTTCCCCTCTCCCCCCTATCTCTCCCTCTCTCCTCTTTTTCTCTCCCTATCTCCTCTCTCCCTATCTACTCTCTCCCTGTCTCCTCTCTCCCTATCTCCTATCTCCCTAGCTCCTCTCTCCCTATCTCCTCTCTCCCTATCTACTCTCTCCCTATCTCCTCTCTCCCTATCTACTCTCTCCCTATCTACTCTCTCCCCATCTCCTCCCTCCCTATCTCCTCTCTCCCTATCTACTCTCTCCCTATCTCTTCTCTTCCTATCTCCTCTCTCCCTGTCTCCTCTCTCCCTCTCTTTTTTCTCTCCTTTCTCTCTCTCTCTCTCTCTCTCTCTCTCTCTCTCTCTTTCTCTCTCCCCCTCTCTCTCTCCTTTCTTCGTTCTCTTCTCTCCTCTCTCCCTCTTTGATTCTTCTCTTCATCTTCCTCCATCTCTCTTGTCTCTACTCCGTGATAAAACACTGATTAAGACTGCAAATTCGAAACCAAGCCCCAGGGCCTCAGAATCCCATACAGATGAAGAAGCCGTTTCACAATCGAACTCCTCCCAACTATCCCAGACTTCGCCATCCCTGGCCGGCCGGTGCGGGAGGACACCTGCGAGTTCGAGTATTCAAGCGCCAGCCTGCCGGGAGGTGCGGGGCCCGGCGTCACGAACTCGCCGATGTTCAACTTGTCCAGCGGCGGCGGCGCCTCGCACTACCCGCACAACATCACCTGCCGCTACCGCTTCCTGGCCGGGCCAGACGAGCACGCGCGCGTCCGCTTCACCCACTTCTATGTGGAGGACTACTTCATCGAGGAGCTGGCCAACGACAAACGGCACCACACCGTCGGCTCCTTCGTGCCCTGCGCCGGCGACCGGGTTGAGCTTCGGGAAGCCGGCTCGGTGCTGATGACCTACTGCGGCACAGCCGTGCCGGGGCCGTACGCCAGCCAGTTCGACTCCCGCGAGCTGCAGCTGGTGTTCGTCTCCACCTGGGACAAGCTGCCGCATCGGGTGTACGGCCGGCGGACCGCGCCAGGCTTCCGGCTCGAGTTCGACTTCCCAAAGCGCCGGCCGCCGTGGCAGCCGCAGCTGGCGGCGGCTTCTGGCGGAGGCAACGGCGGTAGCGGCGGCGACTGCGGTGGTGACGTCGCGTCGGAGAGCCACGGCGGCTTGGTGCAGCTGGAGTCGGCGACGGCGGCGGCAGCGGCGGCGACGGTGTCGCGAAGTGGCCGAATCTGCGAGTGGCGCGTCCGGCCAACTCGACCGGACGGCCGGGTGTTCGTCCATTTTCCCAAATTCCAGCTGGAAGGCTCGGCCAAGAGTGAGTTCGGGGATGGGATGGTAACTGGGCGGCGTCTGGGAATTATTAGACTGAAAATTGGTGTATAGGGTGGATCGGAGATGGGTGGATAAGGTAGACTGATTGGTAGACAAGGTAGACTGATTGGTAGACAAGGTAGACAGATTGGTAGACAAGGTAGACAGATTGGTAGATAAGGTAGACAGATTGGTATATATGGTAGACAGATTGGTAGATAAGGTAGATATTTGGTAGATAGGGTAGATAGATTGGTAGATAGCGAAGACATTAAAAGTAGACAAAGTTGACAGATTGGTAGATAATGAAAACATTAAGAGTAGACAACGTAGACAGATGGGTAGATATAGTAGATAGATTGGTAGATAAGGTAGGTAGGTAGATAGATTGGTAGATAGCGAAGACATTAAAAGTAGACAAAGTAGACGGATTGGTAGATATGGTTGACAGATTGGTAGATAAGGTAGACAGATTGGTAGATAATGAAAACATTAAGATTAGACAATGTAGACAGGTGGGTTTGAAGACAACAACAGTAAGACAAGATGATTAGAAAATATGAGTAGACATGACAATCCGTTCCCCTTCCTCCAGGCTGCTCCATGGCCATTGTCCGGATGTACCGCGGTGACAGCCGGGTGCCCCAGTCGGAGCTCTGCGGCTCGGACAACGCCGTCCCGGCTTTCTACGGCCGGCCGGGCGAGCCAGTGCGCGTCAGGCTGGTGGCCGCGCCGGGCAGTCTGGGCGGCCGAGGTCTGACCTTCTCCTGGACGGAGGCGCTCGGCGAGCGAGGAGGTCGGCATGGGGGGAGCATCTGCCGTTGCTAAGGGGATTTGGAACAAGTAGCTGCTAGGAAAATTATTTTTGTCACACTACTAGAAGTAGGTTGGTAGATAAGGTAGATTGGAAAATGGTAGATAGAGTAGACTGAAGATTTGTAGATAGGGTATACTGAAGATTGGTAAGATAGAATAGAATGAAGATTGGTAGATAGGGTATACTGAAAATTGGTAGATAAGGTAGATTGGATTGGTAGATATGGTAGACTGGAAAATGGTAGATAGAATAGATTGAAGATTGGTAGATAAGGTAGACTAGAGATTAATAGATGGGGGTAAGGCACATTTACAAATAGGCATATTATCATACAATTCACCAAAATCGGCCTTCAAAACGTTCTCACCACCCAGAGCCGTGCCCAGGGTTCCGCTGCCGGCACACTGGACATTGCATCGACCACAGGCTGGAGTGCAACCGGCAGCCCAACTGCGGCTCCCTGCTGGTGAACGTCACCAGCGTCTTTAACGCGGAGTTTCAGAGATGGAAGAACTACTCCGAGTACTTCAACGACAACAGCGATGAGGAGATTAACTGTGAGAGCCACCAGCCTACCAGGCTATGAGAATTGAGTTTTTATATAAGGTAGACTGAAGATTGATGAGTGAGTGAATGCTGTGATGTGTGAGTGAATGCTGTGATAAATGAGCGAATGCTGTGATGAGTGAGTGAATGAGTGCTGAGATGAGTGAGTTAATGAGTGCTGTGATTAGTGAGTGAATGCTGTGATTGGTGAGTAAATATTGTGATGAGTGAGTGAAAACTGTGATGAATGAGTGAATATTGTGATGAGTGAGTGAATGCGGTGATGTGTGTGTGTGTGTGAATCCTGTGATGAATGAGTGAATGAGTGCTGTGATGAGTGAGTGAATGAGTGCTGTGATGAGTGAGTGAATGAGTGCTGTGATGAGTGAGTGAATGAGTGCTGTGATGAGTGAGTGAATGAGTGCTGTGATGAGTGAGTGAATGAGTGCTGTGATAAGTGAGTGAATGAGTGCTGTGATGAGTGAGTGAATGAGTGCTGTGATGAGTGAGTGAATGAGTGCTGTGATGAGTGAGTGAATGAGTGCTGTGATGAGTGAGTGAATGAGTGCTGTGATGAGTGAGTGAATGAGTGCTGTGATGAGTGAGTGAATGAGTGCTGTGATGAGTGAGTGAATGAGTGCTGTGATGAGTGAGTGAATGAGTGCTGTGATGAGTGAGTGAATGAGTGCTGTGATGAGTGAGTGAACGAGTGCTGTGATGAATGAATGAATGAGTGCTGTGATGAGTTAATGAATGAGTGCTGTGATGAGTGAGTGAATGAGTGCTGTGATGAGTGAGTGAATGAGTGCTGTGATGAGTGAATGAATGAGTGCTGTGATTAGTGAGTGAATACTGTGATGAATAAGTGAATTTAATTCCTTTAAAAAGTCAAGACATAACTGTTTTAATAAGCTGGCTCTCAATACATATTCGATTGAAACTGAATTGCCAGCAAAGTAAATATTGTTCTGCACCTCCCAACCCAGCTGAGAAGTGCAGTCGGCTCTACGCAACCAAGGCTACAGGTGAATCTTGTCATTCACTTGTCAGTGATGGAGTTTTGCTGTAACTTTTAATATTGCTTCTCTTACATGCTCGATGGATCGGCAATATTAACCTGAGAACCTGGAATGGGTTTTGCGGTACTGCATGAGCACATATTTATCCTAAACATTGCACCTAAATCTTTATAAACAACATCGGTAATGTCATAATTCTGTGCCTTGTCTTCTCTAGTGAGGTCTCTGTCTATTGTGAGGCAAAGTTACGAATGTTTTTTATTTCAAGTTGCGCGTTGGTTGCGATGCCTCGCTTTCGATTGCATTTGTTACATACCTTTTTTATTTAAGTTGCTTTTAGTGAGTATGTGTTCAGCTTTCTTTATTTAAGGGCTGAGGTGGGGGCAGGGTCGGGATGGGTGGGGTAGAAAATTAAGAATGGGCAACAGCCAATCAGCCAGCTTCTAGGGACAAGGCGTGAGGTGGGTGAATTAACCGGGGTCAGAAAAAGAAGTATGACATGAGCCAATGAGCCAATCAGCTTCCAGGGACAGGGAGTGAGGTGGATGCTTTCATTGGGGTATTAAAACGAAAGATGGTATCAACCAATCAGCTTCCAGGGACGGGGAGTGAGGTGGATACTTTCATTGCGGTAAGAAAAAGAAGTATGGCATCAACCAATCAGCTTCCATGGACAGGGAGTGAGGTGGGTGCGATGAACAGCGAAAGAAAATGAAAACGGGTTTCAGCCAAACGAGCTTTCAGTGTCTTGAGAGTCTTAAAATAGCCTAATTGTGTTGACTAACTTTCCGCAGGCCCCTCGGAGACTGCCTACCAGCTGCTACACGTCGGCATCGGCGTGCTGGTCACCGTGGCCTTCCTGGTCGGCGTGGTGGTCTTCGTGCTCTACCGCGAGCATCGGCGAGCTTCAGCGACGGCCACCACTAGCAAGAAGCGGCGCAACAACGGAGCCGCCGATCGGGGCGACGGACTTAGCGCTGACGGTGGCAACGACATCCCGTCGCCGGGTGCGACGCGGCAGCCGCTGGTACCGGACCATCGGGATGGCTTCGCCACGGTGCGCAACGGCCGGCTTGGCGGCGGCTATGCGCACTCGCACAGCACGTCGACTCTCACGCGAGAGAAGATGCAGAAAATATCGATTGTTTAATGCTCATTTACCCTCGTCAGGGGCCTCTGCGTTCGAGATTTCCTCAGCCAAATTTACTTTGCGCTCACTGGTACTTAGTCCAATATTGTCGCCCATTGGCCAGTTGAAATGATTCTCTGTTCTTGCGCTTGCTGCTCTCTCATTGGCTGAGAGGATTTGCTTTTCTATGCGCTTGCTTTTCTCCCATTGGCTGAGAGGATTCATGTTTTTCACTAGTTTCTTTTCTGCCCGATGTTGTCTTTGATTGGCTAAAACAATTCTTGATTTTCTACCCCTAACCGCTCTCTAATTGGTTGAAACATTGTTGATCCACACTCAATTATTCTCGGTCTAAACTAATAGCTCGTAGTTCTCAGATTGTAAATTGCTAGACAACATTTTGCACTGCATCACGAAATGGAAATCTGTAGATTAGCACTGAACATTATTTATTGTAGCACTTTCAGCTGACTAACCCACGTACTCGTAGCTATAGATTTCTGAGTACATTTTTTGAGTAAATATTATGTTTTTAATACTAATGCATTTATTATCTTGAATGCTTGTGTCTAAACCTTTTCCCAAGCTGGAAGGCAATCCGTGACACCCCTTTGTGACTAATTTCATCTCACTGGTCAGATCTTTGTTTTCATTGGCATTTTACAGTCCCAAATCCACGCAAGTCTCTGACAGCTGAAACCGACACCAAATTGGTGTGTTAGTAGTTGGGATCTTAGGGAGCTCTGATCTACCTGCAGATCCAGTGCCTTAATCAAGCAGCTTTATAAACTTTAATCAGACGTGGAAGAGAAATCGATGAGTCATTGGACGACGCAGCAGTCAGCAACCGAATTTTTTTCCCCAATCTTAGTCTGTCGCGTTTTACCTGCTGATAACGTATAAAAACTATTGATTGAGTCAAACATTTGCTTTTTGTACAAATTTGAAGCTGCACAGGGCACGATTTTTATTTAAAATACACAGGCAATCAACTTGTCGATTTATAATAGCCCTATGAGCATGAATTTATTAATTGGACCACGCTTGATGGTACGGCTACACTAGAGCTACACTAGAGCTACACTAGAGCTACACTAGAGCTACACTAGAGCTACACTAGAGCTACACTAGAGCTACACTAGAGCTAAACTAGAGCTACACTAGAGCTACACTAGAGCTAAACTAGAGCTACACTAGAGCTACACTAGAGCTACACTAGAGCTACACTGGAGCTACACTAGAGCTACACTTTGAGCTAAACTAGAGCTACACTAGAGCTAAACTAGAGCTACACTAGAGCTACACTAGAGCTACACTAGAGCTACACTAGAGCTACACTAGAGCTTCACTAGAGCTACACTAGAGCTACACTAGAGCTACACTAGAGCTACACGAGAGCTACACTAGAGCTACACTAGAGGTACACTAGAGCTACACTAGAGCTACACTAGAGCTACACTAGAGCTACACTAGAGCTACACTAGAGCTACACTTTGAGCTAAACTAGAGCTATACTAGAACTATACTAGAGCTACACTTTGAGCTAAACTAGAGCTAAACTAGAGCTATACTAGAGCTACACTTTGAGCTAAACTAGAGCTACACTAGAGCTACACTAGAGCTACACTAGAGCTACACTAGAGCTACACTTTGAGCTAAACTAGAGCTACACTAGAGCTAAACTAGAGCTACACTAGAGCTACACTAGAGCTACACTAGAGCTACACTAGAGCTACACTAGAGCTACACTAGAGCTACACTAGAGCTACACTAGAGCTACACTAGAGCTACACTAGAGCTACACTAGAGCTACACTAGAGCTACAATGGATCTCCAGCTGATTCAACTGCCAGTGATGCAGTTCGCTCATGAGTCCAAAGTCTTCAAACCCCATCAAGCGCGAGGTCAGAAGGCCATGGCACAATAAAAATCCCTATTGACAAGAAGTTCAAGGCCAAAATTTGCCTGACTGGCATACTGACAGACTTGAGTTGGTATCTCGATACCCTTGAGCAGTCTTGCAGCTGCCTGACAATAGCTATTGGGGAACAAATCGATTCTTGAGCATACCAGAGCCCCATTTCTTACTCAATAGATCCTCAATAAAATGCATCTTCTAGAAGCTGTCACACACTTAGTATTTATTCTAGAATTTCCAGGCAGTTCCCCAGCGACAAAGCCGAGATGAAGTTGTTTTCCGCCATTCTGAAGCTTTTGTGGGTAACAGCAAAGTCCTGCAGTCCTGCGGACAAGCTCAAGTTCCACCCAGTAACCGGAGTTGACTGCGTGAGCTGGAAATTCACCCGAACAGTGCAGGGCCTGTGCGACACCCTGAGCTGCGCCATCCAGTGCGGCAATGCAAACAGCTGCCAAGCCTTCAGGCTGCTGACTGATGGCGCCTGTCAGTGCAAACTGTTCCTGTTCGATGCGTGCAGCCACTGAGTGCAGTCTGTGCCGAACTGCACCAACCAGGTCACCGTGTACATCAGGTCTCCGCCAGGCGTGCCTCTGGGCCGCCTGTGCCCGCCCGGCTACCAGCACGCCAGATACGGCACCTCCTACAAGCTGGTGGCAACTACGAGACTCAACTGGGCCGAGGCCAACCGGACCTGCAGCTCGGAGCCGGGCCGACTGGCCAAGTTCGCTGACGCCATCGACCAGGACGAGGCTCTGTACCTCAGACAGCTGAAGGAGCGGCTGGACAGCCAGAGTGACTACTTCCTCGGCGGCAAGCTGAACAGCGGCCAGTCGGCCACTTCGAAGGACGCCTGGAGGTGGACAGCCTGCAATCTGGCCATCGCCCACGATGCCTGGCGTAGCGGGCAGCCAGATGGGTCGACCGAATGCGCCAACCTGTGCTCCAGCTATTCTGATGGAGGCATCGACAATCATTATTGCAGCTTCACGCAGCGCTACATCTGCGAGTGCCAGAGCGTGTTCTGAAGCTGTTCTCCTCCTTGCAGACGAATAACTCACTTCTATAGCAAGTTTATTCATTTTTAGCAGCTGAAATTGACTGTGAACTTAAAATAAAAATATACCTTCGTTAATATAATCGTTCTATCGCAAGCATTAACGCTATATTGAGTTCATGTGTTCATGTGTGACTGAGTAAGTTAATGTTCATGAGTGAGTGAGTGAGTGAGTGAGTGAGTGAGTGATTGAGTGAGTGAGTGAGTGAGTGAATGGGTGAGTGAGGAAGTGAGTGAGTGAGTGAGTGAGTGAGTGAGTGAGTGAATGGGTGAGTGAGGGAGTGAGTGAGTGAGTGAGTGAGTGAGTGTGTGAATGGGTGAGTGAGTGAGTGAGTGATTGAGTGAGTGAGTGAGTGAGTGAGTGAGTGTGTGAATGGGTGAGTGAGTGAGTGAGTGAGTGAGTGAGCGAGTGAGTGAGTGTGTGAATGGGTGAGTGAGTGAGTGAGTGAGTGAGTGAGTGAGTGAATGAGTGAGTGAGTGAGTGAGTGAGTGAGTGAGTGAGTGAGTGAGTGAGTGAGTGAGTGATTGAGTGAGTGAGTGAGTGAGTGAGTGAGTGAGTGAGTGAGTGATTGAGTGAGTGAGTGAGTGAGTGAGTGAGTGAGTGAGTGAGTGAGTGAGTGAGTGAGTGAGTGAGTGAGTGAGTGAGTGAATGGGTGAGTGAGGAAGTGAGTGAGTGAGTGAGTGAGTGAGTGAGTGAGTGAGTGAGTGAGTGAGTGAGTGAGTGAGTGAGTGAGTTAGTGAGTGAGGGAGTGAGTGAGTGAGTGAGTGAGTGAGTGAGTGAGTGAGTGAGTGAGTGAGTGAGTGAGTGAGTGAGTCAGTCTGCAGGTGAGGTCCCGGCTCAGCTGTTAAAACTAGCTGTCGAAGAGCCATTGAGTTCTTGTGAGTTCTTTTGTGTTGTGAGCAATGTGCATAGCTAGGCATACACTGATACAAATAAACTATTAAAAGTTGAAAGCCTTGTCGGGTTGGCCAGCACCAGTAAGTTAAGCTGCTATGGCCGCGGTTAGTACACAGAGCCACCTGGCAAGCAGACAGCCAGCGTAAGCGAGCGGTAAGTCAATCAAAAGGACAGAATTCTTAAAATCATTGAGTAAAATAAATTTATAAAGAAATTTTTTAGCCAACCATTCATGCAGAGCAGCTCTGTGATATCAATTTTTTATTTTGTTATTTATTAAGTACAGAACTAATTTAGAAACCCGCAAAGTCCTCAAATTTTTATTTATCGAACAGAAAAAATAAGTTTAGAAACGATAGAGCAAAATATTACTTAGAGTAGAATATTGAGAATGGATTTTCCAAATCTATACGGGGATCAACAAATTAACAAATCCGGAAAATAAAGCATTATAACAAAAAACTGTTTTCAAACTTTGAACGCACAGCAGCAGTACAGGACTTCGAACACCGCTCATGAGCAGGGTGCTCTAAACTTACGGCATGTCATCAGAGTACTGGACGGACTGGTCTTGGTTCCTAGTTCTAGCGGCTAAAATAATTTGAAAAAAAGTCTTAAAGCAGATAAACAAAGATAAACAAAGAAAGAAAGCGAGGAAAATTATTTAATTAATTTGTACTCGACAGTCAGTCTCAATGTGAAAATTTGGTTGAGTCAAAGAGCGCTGCTTTACTTAGTAATTTACGCATTCTGAAGGGTCCCGGAGGGTGCGTGGCCGGAGAAACAGACAGAGAGATGAGGCTGGTTCAGTCGGAGACACCCTATTCATCAGGGTCCCGCAGTACTCAACTGTTCTGGTAGCCCTGCAGCTTGAGCGTGGTGGGGTAGCGGTCCCGGTGCGGTACGCACTTGTCCTTGTCGATGAAGATGGAGTTCTTCTTCATCTGGATCTCCTTCTCAAGCGCCATGCGGGTGTCCATGAGGTCCTTGAGCTGGTTCTCGCTCATGGTCAGCTCCTGGGTGAGGGCGTCCATGCTGTTGGAAATGTCCTGAACCTCTCCGATCAGGCTGGAGTGGCACGGATGGGGCAACAGTTTTCAGCTTGCATCAACAGCAGCAAATAACAGCAATAGCAGCAAGGCCATGGACTCGTAAAACTGGATTCTCTACTCACTTGTACTGCGCCGGGTCTCTGCACAGGTCAACATTGGGTCGCGACTGCCTGTTGTACAGCCGGGTCTGCGCCACCTTGAGCGGATCGTCCTTGGCTTTGATGGCCGCCCGCAGCTCCTCGATGTTCTTCTCCTGCTGGGCGATCTCACCGCAGGTCTGCAATCAGAGAGTGGACGAGTGTACAATTGCGCGGGAGTGAATGTACATTGCGTCTGCTACCCCAGTCAGAGTGAATTGCCACGAAGCCCCACCTTCTTGAGGTTGTCCTCCAGCTTGGCCTTGGCGTCGATCAGCTCCTCGATGCGCCGCTGGAAGGCGACCTCCACAATGTCGGCCTGCTCTCGCATGTCTCTCGACGTGTCCACCAGGATGTTGTCGATGAGCTGGCGCAGCTGCTGGCTGGCCATGCGCTCGTGCTCGGCCCGGACGATGTTGTCGTGCGAGTTCTGCGCCCAGGACTCCGGGGTGGACTGGATCTCCTGGAAGCGGGCCACGCCGGCGTGGAACTGCTTGTTGGTGTTGCCGTTGCGCAGGTTGGCGCACACGGCGTCAATCTCGTCGGCCTCCTTCTTGTCGCTCCAGTCCATCTCCAGGCTCTCCTTGGCCGCGCGGTTCAACCTGCGAGTTCATGATTGCCGGAGCTTCAAACTTCCTTGCAAAAAGGCCTGACCTGCTGGGGGCAGCTGTGTGCATCATACGGGGGTCGCAACTCACTAGGTTTGCTAACCATGTTTAGCCTTGGAAAAGGTCGGGGGTTCGATTCTTCACCCTCTCGAAACAATTCGTGTCCTTGAGCAAGACAACTCTACATTGCTTCAGTTCACCCAGCTGTAAAATTGGCTGGGGTAATTGGGGGTGTGTGTGGCGACCCCCCCCCCCCAGTCCTTGGACTGAACAGCCGTACGCAGCCTTCAGATGCGCCGCGCAATAGCTGCGGCTGAGCTGTCGGTTGCACAACTGCCCTTTAAGGACAGGTATATGAGCGTAATTAATTGTTATTGTTGAATTACGACGTGCCAAAAAACTTATTTTGACTACAAAACAGTACTCACTTGATCTGCTTGTCAGACTGCTCAATAGTTCGCTTCAACAGATCCTGCACTTTGTTGATGATGTCGACCTCCTGTTTATGGTTGACCGGTGAAGAGTTGTTGCTTTTGGATTGCATCAGAATTGGTGTTTCAAATATGAAGCAGAGTAACAAGGCTCACCTTGAGCAAACCGAGCTCAACGTCGTCCTCTACGAGGTCAACTCCGTAGCGCCGGCGCCGGCAGTTGAGGTTGTCCGTGGCGATGTGCAGCGGAATCTCCGTGGCCATCAGCGCGTTTTCCAGGCGAACCTTCTGTGCGCACAGCAGGTCGGTCTCGTCTAGGACGTCCTGGATCTCGCGCTCCAGCTCCGTCTTCCAGAAGTTGATGTCGTGCAGGCGTTCCTTGAGCTTCTTGGTGCTCTGCGCCTGGTTCTTCTGTGTGAGCGCCTCAGTCTCTTTGATCATCGACTGGGTGTCTTTGCGCACTTTCTGCGAGTTCTCCCGGTCCACAAAGCTCTGGTAGTACTTCTGGTAGTTGCTGTCCTGCCATTCACCCGGGTTGCGCTTCTCGCTGCGGAACCCCACCGTGCTGATGCCCATCGTGTTTCCGGTGTTGCCCCGGTAGCTCAGCGACTCCATGGTGGCTTCTTTGCTCATTTCGCCAGGCATAATTGCTGCTTTTAGAGGGATGGTTGGACAATCATAAAGATGAAATATTTTCTGAATATCAGCATATTCATTGATTACTCACTTCCTGTTATAAAAATTAGGCATATTATTTTGCCTTGGACAATTTTTGACTAAAAATCTTTTACTTGAAATGCATTAAAAACAAAGAAATATTGTTCCTGGCACTTGAACTTTAAAATAAATACTTTAACCAATAATGTATTGTATTGTTCCACCACAATGCCAATGCATAAAGAAATGTAAAACAAATACTGATTAACGAGGTGCTACATGTAATTCCTATGTTAATGAAAGAATGGAAAAAAAGAAACATGAATTTAATTTTTTTCTGTATACAAAAGTTTCCATATAAGATGGCAACTAGCTTTCTGCAGATCCATATTCTAGATACAGTATCAAAATTGTCCTAAATTTTATAGGTACTTGTCTAGCTAAGTTTCTTTAAAACATATATTTTTAATAGGCTTAGTTTAAGCCGGTTACTCTTATATTGCTTTCACTCGATGCAATAAAATGAAAAGGACGGGCTTAGCAACGAAATTTCAGATATTATTTGATTAGGAAAGAAGTATTTGGATTTATTAGAAGTAGAAGAAATTTTGGTTTGCAGGGAACCTAAGACTCTTTACAGAACTGATTTTAACGCTTTCGGTTCGGTCACAATAACAAGTCGGCTACTTCAGTTATAAAGTAGGGTTGTTAAATGCAATCCCTCTCAGCATTTTGAAATTCGCGGTGACGTGTTGTCATGGCGCCAGAAACTGTCAGAAGGAAAAACTATAACAATATAACTTGTAAACTCATAGAAAGGAACGCAATAATTGTGCTTACCGTCTATACTAAGGAGCAGCTTACGTTTTAAGAATTCTAAGAGTTGTAAAATATAAATAAATTCAGAGTTTTGCTGCAGTCTCATTTTAAATACATAAAATTCTGCGAAAGTAGTGAATAGGATCGTGAACCTACAATCAAAGGACTTGAAACCGAATGATTTAAAAGATATTAAAATGTTCAATCGTATTTCACACTCTTACTTCTCTTTCGCATTTTTACATTTTTTAATCCTAGCTAAATCGCAACTATTTTTAATTCCTAATAATAAATAAAAAATTTATATTACAATTAGTATTACAATTAGTATTACAATTAGCTGTCGAAATTAAAGTTGCTATCAAAAATTAATTTAAAACCAGTATTCTTCCAGAAAAATTAGCTGATGAAATAATATAAAAATAATTAACTATACCATAAGTAGATGACTACTAAGCTTTATAAAAAATCAGGGTGAAAGCATAATAGAAATGTTAGCGGTAGCCAGTTAGGCAAATTGACAATTGTTCACAAATTTCTTGCTACTATGTAGTATAACTTAATTAATAGCTGGTATTACTAAATTATTAAACTAGCAACTGGATTTTGTGACTACTAACTCATACTGGACTTGACATTAGAAATTGTAAAATTTTCCGTTGTAATCAACACTGCTAAAATTATATTATATATTATATTATGATAGTCATTATTAATATTAATACATAGTTTCTTGCTTTAACATTTTTATATATTTTTTATATATATTGAAGTTTGAAATATGTTAATACTATAGAAAGTAAGAACATTAAAACAATTATAGTTTATTAAGCAGCAATAAATATTTATTGTTTGCTTTTAGCAAAGGCATACTATAGGATATAGTAAACTATATTATCTTATTAGCAATCAAGAAATAATCCTCCTTCTATTAACATTATTTGAACATTCACACACACATTTGCACAAGTTGTATAACAGCCTACTTTGGCAGTTAGCTCTCATGGGCTAGAATTATATAAAAACCTTATATGGTAATAACAATTAATTTTTCTTCCTGTTAAACTACCAGAGGGGCCAATATTCCCTTCTAACAAGTTTTTTTTGCTATGCTAGAATGGAACTTTCAAGATTTACAAAAATTCAAGAATATGACTTCAATTTTTATTGCATACCTCAGACAAGAATAAATTGCCAGCCCCTTACACAACTAAAAAATTTGCTATCTATAGTCACCTGGTGCCACTGCCACCTGTTGAAGGTCCAGAAGTTCTGTCTGTCTACGTGAAGGTCAGTCGCAGCTGATACAGACTTATGTAGTTAACATGCTGATGAAGTTTGTAGGCTTGGAAAATCTGCATAGAGGCGCAGTGCTAATTGGCGCCCTGGGTGTACTGAATACACTAGCGCTTATGGGAATAATCCGACCTTCTGGCAGATTGTTGAATATCCCGACAGTCTAGAGGGCTGGCGACTTGATTCTTGTTTGAGAAGGGTGTGCAACAAAAATTTAGGCCTTGTTCTTCAGCTTTGTATGCAGAAAATTGTCAGGGTGGATGATTTTGTTGATGATTTTGCTGTTCATGTCACTGCACTGCGAGCAGAATCGAGTCTGAATACTCGTGACTTATTATTAGACAATCTTGACTCAACTCCAGGATGCCGCCGAGCTTCACTCGGGCCAGCGCAGCCTGGACTCCCCCTTCCTGCTGTCTGGCCGGGTTGTCCCTGGCTTTCGTCGCGGCCGGGCGCTCGGCTGTCCAACTGCCAACATGCCGGCCGAGACGCTGGCGCCTGGCGGCAGACCGTCACAGTTCGGCGTCTTCTGCGGCTGGGCGGCCCTGGCTGGCGAGGGCGACGCTGATTCGATGGGAGACCCGCACCCGGCCGTGCTCAGCTGGGGCGTCAATCCGCAGTTCGGCTTGGACAAGCCGCTGTTCGAGGTGCACCTGATAGGACTTCAGTGCGAGGTGGGACCTTCGCTTGTTTATAATGCTGCTAATTTGAACCTCCTCGCCTCAAGCAGCTTAAGAATTTACTTATATTAAATCACCATGAGCATTGATAATACGAAATTATTTTGCGATTTGCTCCTAAAATAACCTGAAAATCGCCCCTTGATACCATAAGAATATCTTCTTCATAAAATTAAGATTAGCCCCTAAGCCAGTCGTCCCTATTGTCCCCCCTCGCCTCTAAGCCCCGTCTAAGCCATGCAGTTGCCCCGAAGCCCCGCCTAAGACACTCGCCCTTAAGCTGACAAAGGCACTCACCCCTAAGCCCCCCACCACAGACACTCGCCCTTAAGCTGACAAACGCACTCACCCCTAAGCCCCCCACCACAGACACGCCCTTAAGCTGACAAAGGCACTCGCCCCTAAGCCCCCCACCACAGACACTCGCCCTTAAGCTGACAAAGGCACTCACCCCTAAGCCCCCCACCACAGACACTCGCCCTTAAGCTGACAAACGCACTCGCCCCTAAGCCCCCCACCACAGACACTCGCCCTTAAGCTGACAAACGCACTCGCCCCTAAGCCCCCCACCACAGACACTCGCCCTTAAGCTGACAAACGCACTCACCCCTAAGCCCCCACCACAGACACTCGCCCTTAAGCTGACAAACGCACTCGCCCCTAAGCCCCCACCACAGACACTCGCCCTTAAGCTGACAAACGCACTCACCCTAAGCCCCCCACCACAGACACTCGCCCTTAAGCTGACAAACGCACTCACCCCTAAGCCCCCCACCACAGACACTCGCCCTTAAGCTGACAAACGCACTCGCCCCTAAGCCCCCCCACCACAGACACTCGCCCCTAAGCCCCCCACCACAGACACTCGGCCTTAAGCTGACAAAGGCACTCGCCCCTAAGCCCCCCACCACAGACACTCGCACATGACTCCAGCCTGCAAGCTGCTCTCCCCCTGCAGGGCGATCTGTACGGCAGGCGGCTGCTGTGCCTGGCCACCCATCGACTGCGCGACGAGCGCAACTTCCCCGGCGGCCTCGACGAGTTGCGTCGCGCCATCGAGCTGGACATGGCCACCGCCTGCCGGCTGTTGGCTGACCGGACACCCGCCGAAGCGGCCGAACTCCTGGCGCAACGAGTGGCCGCCTGCGGCAAGCTGTAATCTCATCGACTTATCCCCCACATCATTCGATCTCAATCTCTCCAATACAACTGGCTGTTGTTCATTAGCGATTAAAAATTTCTCAAGCCTCAGCTTCTCTCGTGCAATTATTTAAATCGTTCGAGAATGTTTTTTTTCACTTACGATGCAAAAGTTCAGCTGCAGTAGCGGGTCACTGCGGATCTCCGTCTACTTTCTTCCACATTGCTTTTCCCTGTGTGACGACCCTGTTTTTGTTATTTGTGTGTTTATTGAGAGCATACATGATGCATGCAACGAATTAGACTAATTGATTTGAGACGAGGCGCCCACTAAGTAACTCAGCATGTGAATTGCTCAACTTGTTGCATGCCATTATGCCGATAAACATTCTTAGTTTTTTTTCTGAGTGAATCCACTTCTCTGGCACTTTAGCTAGCAACTAAGACACTTGCGCACTATCCACGAAGCAAAGTTTTGTTTTAGCAAAACAATATTTTAGTTTTTATATGCAATTATAATGAGCGATTTGTTATAATCTTGATGCCACCTTTTAATATAAACAATCAATTAAGCAGACTTAAAAGATTGTTGATGATTTCAGCACTATACTTGGTGCAGCAAAATAAGTGTATGAAGTTGTATATTTAATTAATTTTGCCACCTGATTAGTCATCAAGTCACCGGCTGTTGACAATTTCAAACAGACTGAACAAAATGCCAAAACGGTATTTGCTGTTTGTTAAATAAAAAGTACAAAGCGGACAGGAAAAAGAATGCAGATACGCTAGACAGACTACTGAAGGGCCTCCTGAATGAGTGTTATGGTGTCGCCTTTGAGCAGAATTCGCCCGATGCGCTTTCGACCTCTGCTCTTGAGGTGCACCTCTTCGGCGTCGTCCATCACGATGTTCATGAACTCGTCGAAACCCAGGATGCGGCCCTCGATGCGCACGTTCACCTGCTCATAGAGCCACACCTGGACTCTGGCCTGGCTCTGCAGGAAGCGGAATATCAGCGAGATTGGCAGCACCTGCGTCTTCTGCACTCGTTGAGGGCGGTAGGCCATGTTAGCTGGGCAGCGGGTTTCGGTGAATGAAATTGGCATAAATAAACAATCAACCAAGGACAACTAAAGCAATTTATATACAAGACGCAACACTTTTGTTTTATGAAAAAATTTTGAAGGCCACTTTCTGCCAAAAATACACTACAGAGATAGGAAGATGTCATTTTTCAGCACAAAAAGCTTTATGAAGATCAATAGAGCTATAAGAAAGGCACAACATAACAAAAGATGAACCTTGGGTCTGCTTCCAATCGAAAGCAATAACAATATTTCTACTGAAAAATGAAAACTTTCTATCTCTGTTTTATATTTTTATAGCATAGCAAAAATGGCCATTAAAACATTTTCCATGGATTTTGAATGTTGCATCCTTCTTTAATAGTCTATGCAATCAACTCAATGCACAGCTCTAGATTCAAAGCACTTAAAATTTGCAATAGTAATGCATTGAAAATGAACTTCTTTGGAGGTTTGTTTTGTTATCTGATTCATTTCTACTATCTACTATGTCGAACATTAAAGAGCCACCATGTCGAACATTAAAGAGCCACCATTTCGAACATTAAAGAGCCACCATGTCGAACATTAAAGAGCCATCATGTCGAACATTAAAGAGCCACCATTTCGAACATTAAAGAGCCACCATGTCGAACATTAAAGAGCCACCATTTCGAACATTAAAGAGCCACCATGTCAAACATTAAAGAGCCACCATGTCAAACATTAAAGAGCCACCATGTCAAAAATTAAAGAGCCACCATGTGGAACATTAAAGAGCCACCATGTCAAACATTAAAGAGCCACCATTTCGAACATTAAAGAGCCACCATGTCGAACATTAAAGAGCCACCATTTCGAACATTAAAGAGCCACCATGTCGAACATTAAAGAGCCATCATGTCGAACATTAAAGAGCCACCATTTCGAACATTAAAGAGCCACCATTTCGAACATTAAAGAGCCACCATGTCAAACATTAAAGAGCCACCATTTCGAACATTAAAGAGCCACCATTTCGAACATTAAAGAGCCACCATGTCGAACATTAAAGAGCCATCATGTCGAACATTAAAGAGCCACCATTTCGAACATTAAAGAGCCACCATGTCGAACATTAAAGAGCCACCATTTCGAACATTAAAGAGCCACCATGTCAAACATTAAAGAGCCACCATGTCAAACATTAAAGAGCCACCATGTCAAAAATTAAAGAGCCACCATGTGGAACATTAAAGAGCCACCATGTCAAACATTAAAGAGCCACCATTTCGAACATTAAAGAGCCACCATGTCGAACATTAAAGAGCCACCATTTCGAACATTAAAGAGCCACCATGTCGAACATTAAAGAGCCATCATGTCGAACATTAAAGAGCCACCATTTCGAACATTAAAGAGCCACCATGTCGAACATTAAAGAGCCACCATTTCGAACATTAAAGAGCCACCATGTCAAACATTAAAGAGCCACCATGTCAAACATTAAAGAGCCACCATGTCAAAAATTAAAGAGCCACCATGTGGAACATTAAAGAGCCACCATGTCAAACATTAAAGAGCCACCATTTCGAATATTAAAGAGCCACCATGTGGAACATTAAAGAGCCACCATGTCAAACATTAAAGAGCCACCATTTCGAACATTAAAGAGCCACCATGTCAAACATTAAAGAGCCACCATTTCGAACATTAAAGAGCCACCATGTCAAACATTAAAGAGCCACCATTTCGAACATTAAAGAGCTACCATGTGGAACATAGAAGAGCCATCATGTCAAACATTAAAGAGCTACAATGTCAAACATTAAAGAGCCACCATGTGAAACATAAAAGAGCCACCATGTCAAACATGTACACGACTAGATGTTAAACATTAAAGAGCCACCATGTCAAACATATATGTGACTCCATGTCAAAAATTAAAGAGCCACCATGTTGAACATTAAAGAGCCACCATGTCAAACATTAAAGAGCTATTATGTCAAACATACTCATAGAGCTACCAAGTCAGACATAAAAGAGCCACCATGTCAAAAAATAAAATATCCACCATGTCAAACATATATGTGACTCCATGTCAAACATTAAAGAGTCACTATGTCAAACATTAAAGAGCTACCATGTCAAACATAAAAGAGCCACCATGTAGAACACAAAAGAGTCACCATGTCAAACATTAAAGAGCCACCATGTCAAACATTAAAGAGCCACCATGTCAAACATTAAAGAGCCACCATGTCAAACATTAAAGAGCCACCATGTCAAACATAAAGGAGACATCATTTCAAACATAAAAAGAAGCATCATGCCAAACATAAAGGAGCCACTATAAAGCTAAGGATATTGTTGCACTAGCTACTTGTTGTCTGGTGGATGCTTGCTATCTAAGGATAGATAATTGCTATCAGGGAGATGCTTGCTATCTGAGGGATGTTTGCTATCTGAGTGATGCTTGCTATTGGGTAAGATGCTTGCTATCTATCTAGGGTAACTTGCTATTGGGGGATGCTTGCTATCTAGGGTAACTTGCTATTGGGGGGTGCTTGCTCTTGGGGAATGGAGGGTACTTGCTATCTAAGAAGGGTTTGCTAGCTATCTATAAGGATTCTTTGTATCCAGGGATGCTTGCTATCTAGGGGATGCTTGCATGCTGTCTGGGAATGCTTGCTATCTGGGGGATGCTTGCTATCTAGGAGATGCTTGCATGCTGTCTGGGGATACTTGCTATCTAGGAGATGCTTTCATGCTGTCTGGGGATGTTTGCATGCTGTCTGGGGATTCTTGCTATCTGGAGGATGCTTGCTATCTAGGGGATGCTTGCTATCTGGGAGACGCTTGTATACTGTCTGGGGATGCTTGCTATCTGGGGGATGCTTGCTACCTAGGGGATGCTTGCTATCTGGGAGATGCTTGCATACTATCTGGGGATGCTTGCTATTTGGGAGGCAAGAGGCTTACTCTTGGCAGGAGGGTATTTGCCATATTGGGGGGAGAGGTTTTGCTATCTGGAGAGTGCTTGCTATCTGGGAAGATGCTTGCTGTCTTGGGATGTTTTCTTTTTAGATAGAATGTCTGTTATCTTTGTGAAAGCTTTATTTTGCTATCTTTTGTTACTTTTAGAGAACAGATATTCTATCTAGATATCCCCTATGGGGGGCCAAAGATTGCTAGCTAATAACAAAAAATAATTTTTTAGTTGGTTGATTAATGCTTGCTAGTTTTCTTAGGTCTATACCGATAGAAAAAGGAAGTGATTATATGCATGGTACAATGTAAATATTGCCAATATTATTTACATAATAACTGAAATAAGTATTTGTACTATAATAAATTTGCAAAGTATAAAAAGAATTAGAATATGAAGTTTACTTATTTATGATTAAAAGGAGATTTGCAATTAAATGTAACTAGACAATAGCTATAAGTACAATACAACACAGTATATAAAAGAATAAAACTAATCTTTATTTTAGTTACTGTGTAAATAATGACAGTAGGCCTATACAGATTATTTACATAGTGTTATGGGAATAATGAGTACCATGGGCATGAAAAGAAGCTAGGCCCTAAAAAATGCAATATTGTTGTAAAGACAATGCCATCCATTAGCAAAATTATACTATTGTATTTTTAAATTAATATTTGGCCTAATAATAAAAATAGGATAAATAGGCCAGTTCTCCAAGTTTTACAATTGACAATTGAATTTTACAATATACAATTGACTTTTTAGGCTAGGACTTAGGCGAAATCATAAAACAAAATGGGCCACCCCCAGATTTATAGCGAGCCCTAAGGCTAGGCTATAGGCCCTATTGTTATAATACTCATGTATTTTTCTAGTTCGGAACTAAGTTTAAAACTGAATTCATTAAAATATTTGCAAACAAACATAAACGTTCTGTTCCCTATTCCCATGCATTAGTTTTCTAAAATGTCTTTGAATCCTGACTGTCAGTGGCAGTTAAAAACTGTTAATGCCTAATGAAAAGTCTAAGAGCCCGGCTCAATCCTCAGTGGTTTGTTCTTTAGACTTAAGCCTAGGCCTGTTTTTTCAAATCTTCAATTGTTTGACAATTGAAAGTTGGATTGGATTCACCAGCTTTGACTTATTCTCATCACTTAGGCACTCCTAAACTTAAGACAGGAGCCAGGTTATCTTTACCAAAGCATGGCCGAAGTAAATAATAAATTTATCTTAATTTAGACACTAACAGACACCTATAAATAATAAAGTAAAGTACATGCTGCGATACACGTCGTCATCATCGACATTATAAAAATAGCCAATTTGTGCTATTCAATTTTGTGAATTTTCTATTTACTGATTATAACAATCAATTAGCTAAGGTGATGATTAGCTATGCAATCGCAAACTTGTGTCCTTGTATCCTTGATATATTTTTTCTTAAAATCTTTTAATCCTTCAAACTTTTTAAAATAAGATATTAGATCTTTCCAACGCAAATCTTTGAAGGCCATAGCTTTGTTTATTAAACCTAAAGGCGCGGATCAGCCAAGCTAACGGCTCTACCCTGAATAAAGGAGTGTGACCTCCAGCAGCGTATGCTAGGGTCTTTTGAACATTGGATCCTTATGGGTTAGGTTTGCTTCAGAGAAGGCTGTCTTTACGCGAAAAATACACCACTGAAACAACGTTGTATGGACGTCGTCCTTCTAAGAAATACAACAGAGGCAATTGTTTACAAAAACTTCAAAATAAAGGCAGCTCTGAACATTTTTATGTCGTTTTTTATACTTTGAGTCATTTTTCTAAATGTCTTTAATTTTTTTAAAAGGATGGGGAGGCCGATATTTATATCCTTTAATTGATGAATTTTTGGGCGATGCCCTAGCCAAAGAAACACGAAAAGAAAATCACTAACGCTGCTACTTTTAAACATAAAAGTCTCATAAACATATCTCGAAATATTTTCGCCTAAAGCCAGCCTTCTAAGAAAATAATTTTCTACTACTAAAAGTCTTCTAAAGCCTAGGAAGCGGTAAAGAAAGAAAATGAGAAACAAAAGCTTAAAGTTTGGACACGCGTTTTACAGTGTGAGAGGAGGAGATATAGCGGACTGAGGGCTGAGTCGCATGGCCTGCCATTTTCACTCAAAGTCACGGTACGGCCTCAAGGGTCTTGACTTAGACACACGGATGACTTTAACGGCATTTATGTAGTCCGTGCTCAGACAGTGTCAGAGCAGCATCTGGAGACGTTTGCGGATTATGAGCTTGCCAAACGTTACGCACTTCAGTCTCGGATGCGTTGATCACCAGTCCGACGCCATTGCCCTCCTTCCCGGCAGCAATCCGACGTTGACTGTCGTTTCCGATGTCTATCGACGTCGCTGACAAAAAATGTACTTTTTAATAACATCGACGGACAACGGCTTCAAACGTCGGTTGAACGTCGGTGTAATTTGTAAAAGTACGATACAAATTTTTCAGCGACGTCGGGAATTCGGGAATGAAGACTCTGGAGAGAACGTGCTAAGCGCGACAGCCGGATGGTGACACACAAGGGCCGATATCTTCAGCGTAGTTCTATTTGTAAAGGAGAGCACGCAGCAATAAGGCAGGATGCCGGGAGCTTCGGTGTGGAACCATAACATCACCATCGTTTTCACTCTGGCACCAGCGTCCAGTGAAGCATGTAGTTCATAACTACGATGAAGAGCAGAGGGGGTAGTGATAGCTTGTCGCCAGACACCTGAAGTTTAGCCGTGGCTGGACTGGACAAACGCAGTGCATCGGATCGCTGTACTGGTCTATTCAAGAGGCTACACCTAAGGGAAAGATTCAATGTAAACGCCAGGCACAAAGTAGAGACAAACCCACAAAAAATTACAGGCATGTAAACAGAAAAGACTGCGAAAGTTGATCGCTACGGAGCGCTTGGCATCTTTCAAGCTTCGATAACGACCTGAATGGCCAGTGCTGGACCAGACAAGCCGAAAAACATTTCTGGCTGAGAAGCAGAAGATTTAGCCGTTCAGCAGTTTAGACTTTAGACTTTTTCGGAGTGCATGGAGATTACGATATTGAATGTGCGTCATTTGGCAGGTGACGTAAATGCATCGTATTGGGTCAGTTCCGGAAAGTTCAAAAGCGTTTGCTATTGAGTCTGCCCCGGAAGCGGCATCCAAACGCTCTTCAGAGCTTAACTGACCTCGCCCGTGGTGATCGGACCTGAGCTGGGTCGGAAACCGGAATCAAAACAGAATGAGGCAGGGGCGATGAGCACCTTGTGGTGGTTAACCATCAGAGCTTATCTAAGTAAAAGTACAGCTTATAGTGTACATGGTGTTAACAGTATATTTGCCAATTGTTAATACACAGAGAAAATCATACATTTCACTTCGTAAAATACTAAATCTTTTCTGTATTATATTTATCGGTATAGGTCCGTGGTAACTATAAAAAATCAGAATAACCGAAGCGATATATATCGTAACTTTTACTTTCATGCATTTTTAATTAACGAGATACAAATTGGTTGTGTTTGTCCACCATTCGAAAGCATGGCATAGTGCGTTATTTGATGCAATTTTAATCTGAGAACCGGATAGCAGCATTAGATCTCCACACCCTCACGTCTGCCGTGTCCTCCACCACGGTGACGTCTGCCGCCACCTCCACCGCGGTGGCGACGCGAGCGATGCCTGCCTGAACGACGCCAGTGGTCGTGGCCGCTCTCGGCGCCGCCCATTGCCTGCTCCATGCTGCCGTCAATCAGGTCCATCATCTGCGCCAAGAAGTCGTCTTCGACGAGACTCGCCACTTCAACATCTGACTTCATTTCTTTGGCCTCCAGTCCGACGTAGTTCTGCAACAAATTATCCATGGAATCGTAGGTCCTTTGGTAACATTTATATACATACGGTAAACTTATGTGCAACTCGCAATACAAACTCAAAAGGAAACGCCTAGCCTTGTTCAGTCTCAGTCAAAAATACTGGATTCTGAAGAAGCCAGGCCGCAACGTATAAAGTACATTTCATTGGCGCATGATACGTAACTTCAAGAACCTGAAAGTTTCGAAAATCGATTAGAGAGTGATGAGCCGGTACCTTGAACTTGCGCCACAGCCTGCGACTTCCTGACGTCTCCTCGGCAGTGCTCGAGTTGTTCTTGCAGAAGTCCGGCACATTGTACAGCTCCCTGTCTTTGATGCCCGAGGTCACGTTGTAGTACTGGTAGTTGCCCATCATGCTGCGGAATCGCCTCTTCACTCGGTAAGCGCCCTTAATGGGCACGCACGAGCGGCTGGTGACAACGGAGAACACCTCGGTGGTCAGCGCGCGGCTGGCGTTGCGGTAGCCGTAGGCCGTCACTGGGAGGCTGTTTTGCCCGGCTCCGTAAAAGTATGGCGAGTACTGCCTGAAGTAGTCTGTAAGAGTTCGGAATTTTTTACATAGCGGTACTCATCTATGCTCTACTCTGTCAATCAGCCTCATTCTGGCGGATTCTGGTGGGGATGGATTCTTACCTGGGATGCAGGGTCTTCTCATCGACCGCCTCAGCTTGAATGTCTTGCACTTGTCCTTGTAGATGAAGTACGCCTTCTTGGCATTAAAGTCGGCCACGGTTCGGGTGTGGTAGACCCGCTTAGTCTTCTTGCAGTAGGACATTGTGCGGGCGGCCACCTTCTTGCCAGGGTAATCAAGACCGACCTTGCTGTCGGACTGCGGGGCAGGCGGAGCGATTCTACGTTAAACTAACACATCAATGAATGAACGGGTACTTCTTTTCCATTTATTGTATTTATAAATCTCCAATTTACATTCACTTACGGCTCGAAATTTAGGGATCAGAAATTTCTTGCTAATGTGGAAGGCGCCCACGCGTCCCTCCCACTGTGTGGGCAGACAGCAGCCTTTGCCGAGCTCGCCCTTGTCGTCGGCGTAGTCGCCCATCCAGAAGAGGCTCTCCATCGCGCTGGCAGTCGCCAGCACAGTCAGGAGAAGCACCAGAGTCTTCATGGCTGTTGCTTGGGTTAAAATTGCTTGAATTTATGAGAGCTCAGCTCGTTGAAGTTGGAAGAAGTTCCTATTTGCGCTTCAAGTATTTATAAAGGGCCATAGGTTGTTGTTGAAGATTCTTATCGCTCCAGGCAAGCCAACTTTGCTACTTTCATAAAGTTGCAGCTGACCTGGAGACGCGGATAAATCAGATTGAGAGCGAGCCACGCAGAGTTTACGTTTGCATGGCTAATAGCATGTGACTTTTACTGATTATAAGAGAACGTAGAGGGTCAGAATTCGGCGAAAATTTATCGAGACAATTTTTAGACGTGGCGCGATACGTGAACTGTAACAGCATGTGTCACTGGCTGCCTGATGAGGTCTGTGTAGTATATGAAAACCTGAGCTGTCAAGATTGAGAAGTTTTCCAATGACGCATCTGCTGTATCGGCACACGACGTTAGCAACCTCGCTACTTTGATAAAGTAGAAAAGGGTTCAATGTACATGAAATTTGCATGCAGCACGATAAGCACTATCAATTTTTTAAAGCGTTTCTAAGTTAAATTTTACTGGGTTTTCCAGCGCTTTAGATTGTTAATTCAATCCATGACAACATAATGACAAAGTTAATGTCCCTTGGATTTTTAAAGTAAGATGCACTGTTTATAGACAATTTTTTAGCCGATTTGCTACCAAGATTATCCTCTCTTAAGGCCAATAAGATAGTGTTTTATCTGAAAATGATTTGTATTACATGTAACAAACATGGGTGTCGATACAAAATGCGCCACTCCAAAAAAGTAAGTCAACCAGGGGACTATAGATCCGACGAGAGTCCCTAGGTTCGATTCCTCGCGTGCGGTCCACAGAATGTGAAATTCGTACAAGGAAATCATTCGTACAAGGAGGTTGTTAAACGATTCTTGCCCAATTTAGGCCAAGGCAGCCAGCTGAGCATGATGAAAGTAAGGAGGGCTGCATGTCCTGTTTACCCGTCTGAGTTAGGCGAGGTAATGTAAGCTTTCATTCTCTACTCGCGTCGTGCTGCGATACAATGTATTGATTTCAGCCAAACCAATTAACTGTGCAGGCGCACATTTCGGGCTGAAAAATCGGCCTGCTATGAAATTTTCGGCTTGCCCAAGTAGCCGTCTGCTGGCTCGTAAATCAACAGTAAAACACTGTAAATGGTGTTAATTAAATGCAATAAAGCATAATTTATGCTCTCTCAGCTCGAAATACAAGGTCCCAAAAAATTATTTTCGATACTTTTGGCCCCAAGAAATTGTGCAGTGACAGAGAAAAATGAATAATAAAAAAGCATGGGTCTCTGCTAGAGACTAAAAAAGTTCTTTTTCAATTCGGATTAATTCATTAGACGTTTGCCATCGAGCCAATGTGCTTATAATATGCACCCGAACAGAGACAGCGCTAACTTCCATTGACCGCAGCCTTCAAGGCATAATTATCAATTTTTATCGCATTGAAGTCTGTCAGGCTGAAGTGGAATGAGAAAGTTATCAGAGTCAATACGGACCCCAAATACCTGACACTTTGGTACCTCGTACATAGAAACGCTGTGTGTTTAACTTGAGAATAGAAAATGTAGAAAATCTAAAACCTTCCCGAGAAATTGAAGGATTTTTCAAGCGTCTTAAACATTTGTTTACCGGTATTGAAGACTTCTGAATATGTGCTTAACCTTCGTCCGATAGACAAAAAAATTACCTGGCAAAATGCTTACCCGCTAGAGAAACTCGTAAAAAATTGTAAGAAATTTATTTTGAATTTGATCTGAAACTGTTTTTCTACGCACTAAAAATTCAAGCCGCAGGTTTTAATAAATGTCATGTCATCGAGACCTACGAATACTAAAATTAGAACGGAAAACGCTTTGACAGCGGGTGCAAAGTTTTGACCTTCGTCTGTCAGATTTGCATAGCAGTATAAAAGACAGTCATTTGTAGCATAACTTTTCCGACGATAAAAATTGGTCAAGCTAAATTTGCAAGACAGACAACAAAATCATGAAGACTCTAGTGCTTCTCCTGACTGTGCTGGCGACTGCCAGCGCGATGGAGAGCCTTTTCTGGATGGGCGACTACGCCGACGACAAGGGCGAGCTCGGCAAAGGCTGCTGTCTGCCCACACAGTGGGAGGGACGCGTGGGCGCCTTCCACATTAGCAAGAAATTTCTGATCCCTAAATTTCGAGCCGTAAGTGAATGTAAATTGGAGATTTATAAATCCAATAAATGGAAAAGAAGTACCCGTTCATTCATTGATCTGTTAGTTTAACGTAGAATCGCTCCGCCTGCCCCGCAGTCCGACAGCAAGGTCGGTATTGATTACCCTGGCAAAAAGGTGGCCGCCCGCACAATGTCCTACTGCAAGAAGACTAAGCGGGTCTACCACACCCGAACCGTGGCCGACTTTAATGCCAAGAAGGCGTACTTCATCTACAAGGACAAGTGCAAGACATTCAAGCTGAGGAGGTCGATGAGAAGACCCTGCATCCCAGGTAAGAATCCATCCCCACCAGAATCCGCCAGAATGAGGCTGATTGACAGAGTAGAGCATAGATGAGTACCTCTATGTTAAAAATCCCGAACTCTTACAGACTTCTTCAGGCAGTACTCGCCATACTTTTACGGTGCCGGGCAAAACAGCCTCCCCGTGACGGCCTACGGCTACCGCAACGCCAGCCGCGCGCTGACCACCGAGGTGTTCTCCGTTGTCACCAGCCGCTCGTGCGTGCCCATTAAGGGCGCCTACCGAGTGAAGAGGCGATTCCGCAGCATGATGGGCAACTACCAGTACTACAACGTGACCTCGGGCATCAAGGACAGGGAGCTGTACAATGTGCCGGACTTCTGCAAGAACAACTCGAGCACTGCCGAGGAGACGTCAGGAAGTCGCAGGCTGTGGCGCAAGTTCAAGGTACCGGCTCATCACTCTCTAATCGGTTTTCGAAACTTTCAGGTTCTTGAAGTTACGTATCATGTGCCAATGAAATGTACCTTATACATTGCGGCCTGGCTTCTTCAGAATCCAGTATTTTTTACTGAGACTGAACAAGGCTAGGCGTTTCCTTTTGAGTTTGTATTGCGAGTTGCACATAAGTTTACCGTATGTATATAAATGTTACGAAAGGACCTACGATTCCATTGATAATTTGTTGCAGAACTACGTCGGACTGGAGGCCAAAGAAATGAAGTCAGATGTTGAAGTGGCGAGTCTCGTCGAAGACGACTTCTTGGCGCAGATGATGGACCTGATTGACGGCAGCATGGAGCAGGCAATGGGCGGCGCCGAGAGCGGCCACGACCACTGGCGTCGTTCAGGCAGGCATCGCTCGCGTCGCCACCGCGGTTGAGGTCGCGGCAGACGTCACCGCGGTGGAGGACACGGCAGACGTCATCGCGACTCAGAACGCTACGATGAGGTGGAGGCTTGATAGCATTCGATACCTGAGTTGATAAACTTCGCTCTTACCATCGTTTTGAGCAGAAAGATTTTTTGTAGTGAGTTTTATTGAACTTTCGCACCGGAATATCCTGCACGTAATTTGCACCCTAGGGTACAGACGGAGCGGTTGTAAACCAAGAAAAAAGTACATACTGAACGTTGGTTGTTAATTTAACAATCCGGAATTCTATCTCCAAGCTTAACTAGATTTTTTGAGTAATTTTAATTTATTTTGACGATGGCTAAAGCAATCGAAATAATTCAAATGTTTCCAAAACCAGCAATGACTCCTGGATTAAAGAGGCTGTGTCACTAGAGGCATGTCATGGAATGAACTCAGCCGCAGCCCCACAGCCTCAGAAGCGGCAATATCTGACGGCAGCTCAGCAACGAAAGCTTCGCAATCGAAGGGTCGCATTAGAAAGTGAGCGAATTCTTCACTGGCAAGAAAATCAGCCTCGTGACGGCGCTCCGACGAGCAGGCAAACTCATCCACCGGGTCGCCGCCGCAGCCAGGCTCTCCGGGCAGGCAGGGTTCGCCGGGGTGCACCATCCACTCGCACCAGAGCTCGGCGGGCTCGTCTGACATGCTCCGCTGAAAGGCAGTTATGGGAAAAAAGAATTTTAAGTGCATGACAGCGTGTGGCATAATAATAGTTGTGAAGCAGCAAAGTATGTTTGTTGGCTTATATATTCTTGTCCCTCATTTTCTCCAAGCATCACTTGATGTTTATGAGCTTTCTTCGTGAAGCTTTAGTAAAGCTATTTACTACACACCAGCTTAATCAGCGCTGGGCTCAGCTGCCTGGCCAGCTGCCGGGCCACTCTGTCCAGCCGCATCTCGGCCCCATGCTGGACAGGCCCATGAAGGCGCCGGCCAGGTGAGGCCAGCCGAGGCAAACTCTTGCTTGGCCGCGATAGCCGCGTCGTTTGATACGTCAGTCAGGAAGCGTCGCCGTTGGCTTTGGGCCTCTCCGTCAGTTTCAACAGTCTTGTTGTTGTCCTCGCGCCGACATCCAGCCAGGGCAGGCGGCACTCGGCCGGCACTCGGACGCGATGGACACCAGCAGCCGCGGCGCCTCGGCGAAGGCGGACGCGGCCAGGCCGGGCAGCGAGTGCGCGTGCTGGTGCCCGTCGGCGTGACCGGCCGGCCGTCCGTCGAAGAGCTCGGCGAATCGGGCAAACTGAGCGCCGGCCTCGGCTAGGATGTCCGACCGGGACACCTGTCCGGCTGAAAGGGCAGCGCGAAAGCCGAGCTTGCCCAGGAACCGGCCAGTGTCCGGGTTCACCAGGCTCGGCACCTGGCCAGGCGGACAAACCGGCCGGCCCTCAGTCAGGTTCAGATGAAGCCCGGGCGTCGGTCTCGAAGCAAAAAAGCTGCCAAGCTCGGCGGAGCGCAGGCCGAACCGGTGACCATGAAGGAGGCGTCCGTCACGTGACCGTCGGCCAGGAGCCGCAGGATGGCCCGGTCGCGCCTGGCCGAGTAGCCGAGATCGTCAGCGTTGATAATAAGGTTCAGCAGCAGAGGCTGCGGGAAGAAGAGCTTAAATAATTGTTGAAAATTGAAAATTGGTTTGTTTGGCTCAGGTGTTCCTCCATCTCTTGGCCTTAATACAACAAGGATGCAAGATATAGAACATGATGTGCGTTCAAATCAAATTTATATTTATCATACGTGGTCTTGTTAATTAACAAGCGTCTGAAATGTTTTTAACGTCTGAGATATTAGAGAAAAGCTCAGTAAATCTGAGCAGACGTGTTGCCATCGCAACTCCTACACTGCTAATCCTTCTCAGGTTGAAACTTCAATACAGCAAAACAACCTCAGTACACGGAGGGCAGAGCATAGGCCATAAATACGCTGCCTGTGGCCAGCCAGAGATAAGAAGCTTCAGAACACTCCTGACCAAACTAACAGAGACTTTCGAAAATACAAAAAACAATCTGAAAATTCTGAGATCGAAATTGGCTGGCTAAACAGCTAAACGTTGATAAGCGGAATCGAAAAGCTTTGATCGAGCAAGTTAGAGGCCGGTTTAAAAAGATTTAGCGAGCTATCTCTGCATGCAGTCCAGTCTTAGAAGACGCAGCTGCTATCTCTCTGCTCAAGCCAGTGGACTCATACAGGAATCTTACAATTGTTAACTGGATTTACCTTAAGTAAATTACTTATTTTAAGTAAATGTGAAACCATAATGGAGCTACAAGTCTTTATAGGCTAGCCCGAGGGGCATACGAAAGCACCATAAATGAGTGTGAAGATGTCACTTAGTCTCATGTTTCTTTCTTATTTTGTGTCGTGCAGCATATAAAATGTATTCAAATCTATTAACTCTCTCTCTCTCTCTCTCTCTCTCTCTCTCTCTCTCTCTCTCTCTCTCTCTCTCTCTCTCTCTCCCTCTCTCTTTCTTTCTCTCTCTCTCGCTTTCTCTTTCTCTCTCTTTTTTCTCTCTCTTCTCTCTCTCTCTCTCTCTCTCTCCTCTCTCTCTCTCTCTCTCTCCTCTCTCTCTCTCTCTTCTCTCCCTCTCTCTCTCTTCTCTTCTCTCTCTCTCTCTCTCTTCTCTCTTTTCTCTCTCTCTCTCTTTCTCTCTCTCTCTCTCTCTCCTCTCTCTCTCTTCTCTCTCTCTCTCTCTCTCTCTCTCTCTCTCTCTCTCTCTCTCTCTCTCTCTTTTCTCTCTCTCTCTAATCAGCGAGAGAGAGACTAATCAGCTAAACCTTGA